>APFE030276691.1:115049-176262 GCA_000404065.3 Pinus taeda | reverse complement strand
TGTGAGATTGATTTTGGTGGTGAAAGAACATGGCAAGCAGCGTAAAGATAGAGATTGAGAAGTTCAATGGTCAGAGTTTTGAGTTGTGGAAACTCAAGATGGAGGATCTGTTGGTGGATAAAGATCAGTGGATCGCGGTAGATCCCGGTACTAAACCAACGGGAGTGACCGATGAAGAATGGAAGAAGTTGGATCGGAAGGCAAAGAGCACAATACGATTGTGTGTCTCAGATTCAGTATTGTTGAATATATAAGGGGAAGCTACGGCGAAGGCTTTATGGGACAAGTTAGGGGCTTTGTACCAATCTAAGTCTCTGGTGAATAAACTGTTCCTGCGGAAAAAGCTGTATAACCTGAGGATGAAAGATGGAGACTCGGTGACAGAGCATCTGAATGCGTTTAATACTGTGGTAAGTCAGTTACTATCTGTTGATATTAAAAATTCAGATGAAGATAAGTGCATCAATTTGTTGTGTTCTCTACCACGAGAACACAATATAAATTATGAGACTCCAAAATGGTTTGAACCATATGTAAACTTCTCTTGAACATATTGGTCTCTTGTACCATTTTGAATCAAATATTACCAAGTCAGTTGTTGTGTCACCAATATGTTCAAGAGAAGTTTACATATGGTTCAAACCCTTTTGGAGTCTCATAATTTATATTGTGTTCTCGTGGTAGAGAACACAACAAACTGATGCACTTATCTTCATCTGAATTTTTAATATCAACAGATAGTAACTGACTTACCACAGTATTAAACGCATTCAGATGCTCTGTCACCGAGTCTCCATCTTTCATCCTCAGGTTATATAGCTTTTTCCGCAGGAACAGTTTATTCACCAGAGACTTAGATTGGTACAAAGTCCCTAACTTTTCCCACAGAGCCTTCGCCGTAGCTTCCCCTGATACATTCAGCAATACTGAATCTGAGACACACAATCGTATTGTGCTCTTTGCCTTCCGATCAAACTTCTTCCATTCTTCATCGGTCACTCTCGTTGGTTTAGTACCCGGATCTACCGCAATCCACTGATATTTATCCACCAATAAATCCTCCATCTTGAGTTTCCACAACTCAAAACTCTGAACATTGAACTTCTCAATCTCTCTCTTTCCACTCCTCACCATCTTCTTTCACCACCAGAATCGATCTCGCAGATCTCCCACTGAACAGGGTCTACCACTGGCCCGAGCGAAACCCCTCAGCAACAAAGGCGTCCCCTTGAAGCCAAAACAAATCTGATACCAAATGTAAGTTTTAACCCTGTACATAAATTACCTGCATACGAATTTTAAAACAAAGAAAATAAACAATGCGAGAGCATAACACATAAAACACATATGCACAGAGATTTTCCCTTGGATCCCAAAACTGGGACTACCAACTTGATTTTTCATTATATTCCTCTCAATTTTACAATACATATTTATACATGTTGAAGCATCCAATACCATGGACCGAAAAGCATCACATCCAAAACCATGGACCGAAAACCATAGGTAGGTTCGCCCAACCTAATATAGGGTCCAAAAAAAAAAATTCCCAGGGCGCTACCCCGGACCCCGTAGAGGGGGGCAACCCGCCCCCCTCTAACCCCCCGGTTCACTACGTAGGTTAGTCGTGGAAAGAATATAACATAGCCCAACACTTTCCCTCAAAGGACATCCACTTCCAGGTATTAAAATCTATTTTATCGTTACTGTTATTCATGTACAAATTTTGATCATATGGTTATCCGCTATAGATCACATCTTAAATATCATTATATCATAAACAAATCTTATCAATCCTTAAAGAACAAATACAATAGATTTTTAAATAATCGTAGTAATGATCCAAGTGTTGGAAATACTAAGAGGGGGGTGAATTAGTATTTCACTTCAATTAGTTAATTTTAATCTTCAAAGAATTGAATAACATTAGCTTTAGATCAAAACATAAATTAGCACCACATCACATGAACATTTATCAACACCATTGAACAATGCACAAGATCAAAAATAGTACATGAGATATTTTTTAGGTGGAAACCCTTTCAGGAGAAAAACTATCGAATTCTTTTAATATAGGTCTTTAAATCTTACATAAAGTGGAAGCTCCAACTTCCAAGATTCTCTAGCAACAACTAGAAGGAGGCTTCAAACCCCTTATTTATCAACTCCAACACCCTTATTTATCAACTCCAACTAATAGGAGGCTCTAAACCCCTATTTTTATCAACTCCAACTGAAAGGATGCAACAACACCCTAATTTACTAACTCCAACTAGAAGTGTTAGAAAATAAAAAAACAAAAATATTTTCTTATGTTGATAATTACCTATGATATATTTGTTTTATTATTAACTTTCTTACGTTCTTCTTTTATCTTTGTTTCATCAAGCAATCATCAAAACAAAAATTGAAGATAAAGGATACCATATATAAGCTCTCATCCAGGGCTAAAAACCCTCTATAAGGGAAAAACCTAGTAAAACTCTTCCACTAGCAAATTCAAGTTGATATAGACCAAAACCCCTAGATCAAAAGACCTTCCTCATCCACCAAGTCAACCTTCTAATATGATTCAACAACCTCCAGTAGTTTCTTCTAGTCCAATAGCTACAGCCAAACAAAAACCTAGAATTTCAGCTCCCAACAACTTAGAATTTTGGCCCAGCTTCAAGACTGTCATTTTGACCCTTTCAGCAATTTAATAGCTTCACTTGTGTGTGCGTGAGAGAGAATTTTGACTTCTTGTTCTTGATAGAGACCACCTTCACCTTCATTATCCTTTTCCTCCTTGTCCCTTGAATTGCGCACTTTTTCTTGCCCCATAAGTTGCATATCAAACTTTGTGAGTGAGTGTGTCAAATGAGGTTGATTTGTTGCCTTTATATAGGAGATTCTTCCCCTCAATTAGACCGACTTGTCCAGTCTAAGGCCAACTTGGTGGAGGAGTCCTAGAAGACCTAATTTACATGAAAATAAATTTCTTTATTGGCAAATGAAGCTCAAGAAGGGTCTTTTACATTATGACATGGACAATAATTTGGTGGATCAAAAAAAACTCAAAATTGAAAGTGTGTGACAGATCTTGAAACATGTACGATAGGATAGATCTCGACAATCTAAATCCAACGTAACTCGTTTCATTGAAATCTGACATCGGATGCTCCCAGAAACACATTCTGGTCGAATTGCTAAACAGGTAAAATTTTGGCAAATGGACAGGTAACCAAGTATTTTTGGGCCAATGGCAGGCTACCACATGGCCTCATCTAATTGGTCAAAAAGTTAAAAAAATGGGTCTGCAGAAATTCTACAATTTTCTCCAAGGTCAAAGTTTAATTATTTATTGATGACTGGGTTTTCTTGTGGCCAATGGTGGAAGGCCACATGGGCCAAATAGAGGTGGCCACATGGCCTCCAAGTGGCACATCAAAATTTTATGGAGGTTGAAAAACACCCCTAGGGTTGGAAATCGAGACCACATACGAAGAAACCAAGAACCATACCATCGCGCCACACTATCTCACTTGTTATACAAGTAATGTGAATTAAATTTAAAGTTTGGTTAAATACGCATTTGGGGAGGGGTCGGGATAAGCCCTAACCCCTGGCCACCCCTACACCAGAGGACCGCGGGTGAGGGGCCAAGGGCTAGGGCCTAGCCCAGCCCTCATGGCCTACAGCACAACCACATTCCCATATGACGAAAACCGTGGCGCAAAGGAGTAGGGGTCCAGCCCCAAGTTGTATGACCCCTCACGTGACCAACAAGGTAGCAGAGACAGAGTTTGGAGGGGCTGGCCCTGAGGGGGGCCAAACCATGGTCACATGTACACAATAGAACCAAGGGCGCATGCCATCGAAGGGGCCTAGACAGAGCCCAGGATCTTCAGCCCCCTATGTAGTCACATGGTGCCATGTGACTAGTATTTTCAGGACTGGGGGCTTAACGATGCCCTTATCGGTCCTACAATTTCACCCGTCAAGTGGGAATTATGCTAGGTTTAGTGCGTCATTTTCGCATTTGGCGCGCTCGAGCGAGGTTGAGGTAGAATTGTAGGATGGTTAGATGCAAATTTTGGGAAAAGGAAGACACAAGCATAACTTTCTCAGTTTTTGGCCAAATGAGGTTCAGAAAGAACCAAAATAGGGGTTTTTTATAGTGTTGGATCCATTGGAGATATCAATTCTACTATTTGAGCAATTTAAAGCATGTAAACACACTTTTTAGCATTTTTAATGAAAGAGGCCCTGCATTGGAAGCTAGACCAAGAGATGTAGCCCAACAGAGGGGTGAACTCCTTTACATGCTTGTGTTATGTGTTTTAGATATGTTGGTTTTGTCTCTATTTGGCTGTAACATTTGGTTTAAATTTACTTTTTTATGTATTCAGTAATTTTATCTTCTACCCAAAACACATATAAATTTAACCTGAAATTGTTAAAAAATATTCAAGTTTACACATTCAGATCATTTTTGGTATTAGAGTAACATGTTTAGTGAAGATTTGATTTGTTTGCAAGTGTTTTTCTGATGCTTACAAGGTTGAAGCTTAAGAGAGGAGAAGGAGATTTGGTGGAGCGAAGATCTAAAATTGTTTTAAGGAGAACAGACAATCCTTAAGCTTCAATAGTCATGGCACATGAAGAAGGTCCCAAAGAGATGTTTAAAGATGAGAAGAATTTTAGAAAATCATTCTTTGAGATGTCAGAGATGGTTAAGGTTTTGTATGAGAAGAGGAATTCCAGAGTCTATGGAGAGAGCTCAAAATATCATGGAGGAAAAGGAGACAAGCCTCCAAAAGGGAATGGAGGGAATGGTGACAAACCACCATCTTCACCTCCATCATCATCATCCTCATATTCACCTTCAACATCATCTTCTTCTACTGCTACTACCCTTTCAAAAACACCTCCAAGTTCCCCAAGAGTTCATGGTAAAACTCCTTTTCTTAAGCTTGAAATTAAGTTTTAATTGCCTATGTACAATGGAGAGGTAGATGGGGAGAGATTAGACAATTGGATTTGTTAGATTGAAGTGTATTGCAAGATACAAAGAATCAAATATGATGAAACCAATATTCAACTTTCTTCTCTTAGATTGGAAGGTGCAACACTAATTTGGTGGGAAGTCAAAACTCAAGAGGACATGAAGAAACATGGTAAGGTTTTACCCTTTTGGAATGATTTTATTGTTGCAATAAGAAGGAAATTTTATCCATTAGCATACATGCAAAAAACTATTATGGATTGGCAGAACTTTAGGCAAGCTAAAGGGAAAAATTTGCAATCTTATACTCAAGAATTTAGGAAAAGAGATTTTATTTTGGGTATAGATTTTTCCTCACAAGATACTTTTTGAAATACATTGGAGGATTGCATAGTTATTCAAGACATACCATTCTCATGTTTAACCCTACAAAACTAGATGAAGTTTGTGTTCAGGCAACTCATTTAGAGGCAAGAGGGGAAAATGTTTCTGAAGAAACTAGTGAGAGTTCCTTTGAGTCTGGAGAAAAAGGAAAAGGTAAGTTCAAAGGAAAAGGGAAGAATAATTCTACCATCAAGATGGAGAAAGAAAATGTCACATGTAAACATTGTTCCAAAGATTTTCATGATGAAGATAATTGTTGGAAACTTCATCCATAAATGAGACCCAAAGAGTTTAAGAACAAGTAGAAGGAGAAGACAGCTGCAACTACACAACATGATTTAGGTTCAGATTCTGGAGATGAAACAAAGATCAAAACCATGGTTTTGAAAGGTAATGAAATTGCAAGTACTAGTTCTTCAAATTGTCTCAATGATATCAAGATGAAAAAACAAGAATAGAGCTTTTCCATACTAGAGTTGTTTCAAAACATACCAATATAGATACACTGTTTGATACTGGTTCACAAGAAAATCTTATCTCAAAAGACATTGTCAAGAAGTTGAATTTAGAAACCATTCCTCATCCTAAACCATATCCTTTAGGTTGGGTATGTGATAATGAAAAATTGCAGGTTACAAAGAAATGCATACTTATATTTGCAATCATTGCAAACTTTCTAGATGAGGTAGAGCTTGATGTAATTCCAATTGATATATGTGGTATTGTTTTAGGAAGCCCTTATCTATATGATAGGAGAGATATTTTTTATCATCATGAGAACAAATATAATTTGTTCAAGAATGGGATTGAATACATTGTTAGATCACACAACAAGAAGTTGAATGCATCTCTTGTAAATGTAGGACAAATGAAGAGGATTGTTAGTGCTAGTTAGAACTTTGCATTGTTTATGATCAAACATGAAGTTGTTAAGGAATCTAAAGCCTTTCAAGGATATGATTCAAGTTTGAAATATGATTTAATTGATTTTTCTAATTCATGTGATATTATGTTTCATTAGTCTAACATGTTGCCTCCTAAAATAGATAAACAAAATTGCAACAGCATGCATCATTGTTGAACATTGGTGTGAACAAGATGCCAGTGATAGAGAGTGCAAAGGTCAAAGAGAAAATGCAAAAGAAAATTGACAAAGAGGACATTGGTTCCAAAACTTCTTCATGTGGGTTTCATAATGTTTTGGATTTGAAAACGGATGGTTCATGGCAATGAAGATCACATTTGGTCAAGAGTTGAGCCAAGTACAAGTCTAGACATGGTAAGAATCGTCATGACAACAATGTTCCAGGTGAGAAGAATTTGAGATTGTTTAAATTTTATTTGATTGGAGGCTAGGGAGGGAATGTGTTTATTCCTTCAAAGGTAGTTTTTTGTTCTGCATATTCTGGGAAATTGCAGCAAGATGTCATCTATGACAGCAAGACATGGACTCCAAAATCAGGGAAAATGATGTATTTTCATGAAAAGCTCAAAATTTCAAATTTAAGAAAAGTTCAGTGGATTGAGACTAGAAGGGTAAGGGAGTTGTACCATCATTTATTTTTTCATTGATAAAGAGCTTTTGGAGTTCCAAAAGCTTCCAATGGGGAGGAGTGATCTAATGGATCAAAAAAATGTTCAAAATTAGAAGTGTGTGACAGAGCTTGAAACTTATATGATTGGATATATCTTGGCAATCTAAATCCAATGCAACTTGTTTCCCTGAAATCTAACATCGAATGCTCCCAGAAACACATTCTGATCAAATTTTCAAACAAGTAAAATTTTTCCAAATGGACAGGTAACTGGGTATTTTGGGGCCAGTGGTAGGCTGCCACATGGCCTCATCTGATTGATCAAAAAGTTAAAAAAAAAAATGGGTTCACAGAAATTCTCCAATTTGCTCCAAGGTTGAATTTTTAATTATTTATTGATGACTTGGTTTTTTTGTGGCTAATGGTGGAAGGCCACATGGGCCAACTAGAGATGGCCACATGGGCCAAGTAGAGGTGGCCACGTGGCCTCCAAGTGGCACATTAAAATTTTGTGGAGACTGAACAACACCCGGAGGGTTGGAAACCAAGACCACATACCAAGCAACCAAGAACCATACCATTGTGCCACGCTATGTCACTTGTTATATAAGTAATGCAAGTTAAATTTAAAGTTTGGTTAAATGCGCATTTGGGGAGGGGTTGGGCTAAGCCCTAGCCCTTGGCCACACTTGCACCACGGGACCGCGGTCCCATACGACGAAAACCATGGCACAAAGGAGTAAGGTTCCAGGCCTGAGTCATATGACCCCTCACATGACCAACAATGCAGCAAAGACGGAGTTTGGAGGGGCCAAACCATGGTCACATGCACACAATAGAACCAAGGGCGCACGCCATCGAAGGGGGCTAGACAAAGCCCAAGATCTTCGACCTCCTATGTGGTCGCATGGCACCACGTGACCATGATTTTTGGGACTGGGGGGTTAATGGACCCTTATCGGTCCTACAATTTTGCTCGCCGAGTGGGAATTATGTCAGGTTTAGTGTGTTGGTTCTGAGTTTGAGGCGGAATTGTAGGATGGTTAACTACAAAATTTGGGGAAAGGAAGAAACAAGCATACATTTCTCATTTTTTGGCCAAATGAAGTCTAGAAAGAACCAAAATAGGTGTTTTTGACAATGTTGGATACATTAGAGACATCATTTCTACTATTTGAGTAGTGTAAAGCATGTAAACACACTTTTGAGCATTTTTAATGAACGAGACCCTGCATTGGAAGATGGACCAGGAGATGTAGCCCAAGAGAGGGGTGAACTCGTTTATCATGATTGTGTTATGTATTTCAGATATGATGGTTTTGTCTCTGTTTGGTTGTAAAATTGGTTTAAATTTACTTGTTTATGTGTTTAGTAAGATGATCCTCTACCCAAAACACATATAAATTTAACTTGCAAATTGCTAAAAAATCTTCAAGTTTACACATTCAGATCAGACAAGGATACTTGACATAAACCCTAGAAGTCTACAATAGAGGCTTTGGCCTATAAACAATTAACCCATGCTTTAATAAGTCAATTCTATAATAATAATTTTTCTTTTTCTTTCTTTTGACAAATACATTACATCATGACTCAAATACAATTTTGAAGATTGATACTAGTTACATTCTTCAACACTCCCTCTTAACTAGGGAGGTATTCCTAATTACATATATATAAAGGTACATGGGATATCTTTGAATGATATTCTCTATGAAGATTCAAAGCATACGCGATGCTACAAATTAGATACATGACCAGGGTACTCTAATCGGGTGGGACTAAGATGGACTCAGGCTTTAGTCACTATAGGTACCATCAGGATTTTAAGCTTTACCACCAACCTAGGGATCTAGGTGTGTATCTAAGGCCAGATCTCCATGACCAACATGACCCTCCCTACTTTGGGATCTAGACATCAGCACATAGGTCGGCCATATGTCCTCCCAAACATCTTTCCATAAGATGCTTCATGTCTCCTAATCGGCTAAATCAGATATATCCACCAATCCAAGCGTGCTTCAAATTTTCACTCTTTTATGGAGAGATCATGCACAATCATAACCATAATCAATAATAAACTTTCAAATGTATATATACCATTAAACACAAAGCTTTGGGGTCCTCGATCATTCTGATGTTTCTTATATCATCTTTAATCTTATCAAAAGTTTTCCTTTTTCAACAACACCAAATACAGTTTCAATACTTCTCAAGTCTTTTGTTTATAATGAACATTCATTTGTAGTAATTTTATTCATTTGATTTCATTCTTACTTCACAGTAATCACTGTCATAATATACCATCCCTCTCAACTGGGGAGATATACCCTTTATTCTATCAAGGATTCCTCTCAACTTAGGGAGATCAACAACTTCATATTATCAAAGAAACTCCATTATTTCAAGGCTTTATTTCTTTCTTATGGCATCACGGTCATCTTGATCATCATCATCATTATAGATTCCTTTATCATTCTTACCAATATTATCAAGCCATCTTCACTTACAAATATCTTCAACATCTTTAAGATTATGTACCTACAAAACTTTAATAGCAAGTACAACCAAAAACAAATATACGGAAGCATGAAGTTAACTATGTCATTACAATGGAAACATCAACTCATTCATGCTTTTAAATATTAAATACCTAAACCTAGTTAGGTTCATAATCATCAAGTGTCATATCTTTTTACATACTAGACTTCAACTTCTTTCTAGGGTTTTGTCATAAACCCTAGACTCCATATTTGAGACAAAAAGTCTTAGATATGAACAATTAAATGAAATAACAATATAATCATAATATTATATTTCTAAGGTTTCAACAGTGTTCCCTTTAGAATGATATGTTATACTCTAATAGGGTTTGTTGTAAACCCCTGATTTTTATCAAAATTAAATCATATTGAAAACAATAACTTCATATCCTATAATATCAATATCTACAAGGATTTTGTTACAAACCCTAGATTTCACAAACTAAAATATGAGCATCAACAAATTTTTTTCTAAGTAAAATTACTCTATTAACATAAAAACGATAAATTTACATCTGGACCAAAGTCAAAAACAGCTGCCCCGTGGGAGCGGCAGAGAAAAGTAGAGACCCTGTCCATGACAGAGAGCTGAACAGTGAACTAAAATTCGAGTCCCATGTAGGGGAGCAAGTAGTGACCTTCATACTGCGTTTGCAAAAATCCCAAGAAAAAAACATGCATATTAACCCATATGAGCCAAAAAAATGCCCGCTTTTCTGGGCCGCATTGCCGAAGACCGAAGTAACAGAGAGAGATCTACACATCTGGGCGCTCTTCCACTATTCGGCACCAACCAAACTTAGGAGGTTCCCTATCACGAGCCGCTTCAGCATCCTCCCTGGCGCGAACAACTGCATCATCAAAAGGACCAGGAGCCTCCGTTTCCATCGCCACGTCCGTGGCAAAGGGAGTTGGGATCTCCGGAACCGGCAAAGTGAGAGGATTCTGCGTAGAGACAGAGGCAGGGCCCTCTTGCTAGGAACTGGATTCACCCACCGCTTGGGCTTCTTCATGAAATATCACAGAGATATGGGCCGTTGTCCTAGGTTGATTCTGAGTGCAATTAAAAGAGAAAATCGCAGAGCTGAATGAGGGAGATGCAGAGGAATCAAGAGGGTAGTGGTTGGGGAGATGGAAGCGCCCTCTCCCACTTCGAGTGTGAGGATAATGGCCGGTAGTAAGCTCACTGGAGAGGGATGGAGAAGTGGAGGTCGTGCTAGAAGGCGCACGCTGGGGAGTTCCCCTACGGCTCCTCATCCTATGGCGAAGACGGGGCATCACAAAGACCACAGCAATTCTACTGAAACCGAGCAGTACACCCACAACCCCTGAGCACAGGCTGGTCAAACAAGCATCCGAACAAGGGCAGGGGACCTCCCGAGGACACCAGGGAAGAGACGGAGGTGTCTTCTCCAGAAAGCCTGAGCATAACCAGACCAACAGGGTGACAGACCAAGACCGACTAAAGCCAGACCAGCAGAGCACCATAAACACCAGAACAATCCCATTGCTAAACATGAATTTATCATTCTTCTGCCTGCCTCGAATGACACCCATCATAACTACTGCATTGAATTGAGTCGATGCATCTCTCAGACCAGAGCGTGCAAAGGCGGTTAGGAAATCGGCGAACAGACTGTGCAGATCAATGCCATCTGAGGTGAAGCAAATGCTCCTGATGATCCCCGCACGCCGAGGATTTAACTGCTTGGTTTTATATGCCATTTGTTACAGGGCGGGTAGGTGTCGTCTTACCTCGCCCCACCCCTATCCCATCATCTCTTCTCGCTTGCTAGTCACCCGCATCTGGGGTCTCTGCATCCTTTTGGACCATAATCTTGCATTCCTATTCTTGTTCATGATTTTGAATTATGCTTAGAGCCCCAGATAGAAGACACTACCCCTTTTCCACTCCCAGGTTGGCCAGTAGATTCGCGACCTTGTTGCCTTCCTACTTGACATGATTGAATATGATTGCTCTATTGTTGTTGAGCGTTTTTTCTATTGCTTCCAGTCTAGCTTCAAGTCTCCAGCTATTGCCTATTTTATGTGCATGAGCTCCATTGAGCAACTGGTTGGCCAAGTTGATGAGGATTAGTGAATCACCTTCTATCTCTAGAGGCTAGAGACCGTGTTGCTGGGAGAGGATTAATCTTGCCATAAACCCTCCAACCTAGCTGAGTTATTCGTGTCCCAACCAATGTTGTCGAGGTAAATCAGGAGAGGAGAGCCCTTATGATCTCTGAAGATGCCACCGAATCCTACTTTGCCAGGATTGCCCTTTGAAGCTCCATCAAGTTGAGCTTGAATCTGTGTCTTGGAGGGGGGGTCCATGTGTTGTTTCTAATATTCATGCTTTTTGACAGTTTGCAGGTGGGAGCTGCACTAGGGAGTTGAAAGTTCCAATTTTCCCATATAGCTACTTCATTTGCCAGCGTAGGAAAGCCATCCGGAAGCCATGATTTAAGCGCCAAAGTCTCTTTCAGATTGCAACAAAAGTTGTCCCAAATGATTTCTAAAGGAGTTCTTTGGTCTTTGAAAATGCGCTTATTCCTTTCTTTCCATATTTTCCATAAGAGGAGGCTAAGTATTATTCTCCATAGATGGTTGAGAATTGTGCTTTTGTAAGGCCTTTGGTGCCATTGGCGAATGGAGTTGATAATATCCTCAGACTCTTTGTATTTTCTTTGGCATCGAAAGCTGGCCTTCTCCCACATTTGGTTGGCCAGAGAACAGGATTCCAAGAAATGTTGAAGTGTTTCCTCCTAAGAATGATAGTTGGGACAAATGGAGGGCCCCTGAATGTTTTTCTTCCTCAGACTCTCCCAAGTTAATATCTTTTGGTGCCTAGTGAGCCAGAGAAATAAGGATACTTTGGGCCAGATTCCCGGAGCCCATATTCTTCCCCAAATAGGATCCAACAGTGTTGAATCTTGGCAGCTGATTTTGTAGGCCTCTTTGGTAGTGAAGGATCCTCTTGGGGTATATCCCCATCTCAATATATCTTTACCATCGAAATATCTGATTCGACATTTTTGGAGCTCTCTTTCCAATATTTCTTTGTTTTGGTGGTCTGCATTTCTGATCAGCCTTTCGGTTTGCTTCCATTTTTTGTACCCTTGATCTATCTTTAGAGTCCACTGTTGCTCGACTGATTCCTTTTTTTGTGACTCCCAATCTTGGCATGGTGGTGAGCTGAGGATGTGGTTAAGCTTTGGAAGTTGATTCCATGCGTCCGTCCAAAATCGGGTAGTGCTGTCGTTTTTAATTTCCCAAAAACTGTGTTGTTGGATCAATAGGAAATGTTGTTTCGCTGCATTCCATATTAACGATCCTTTTTCAGAAGGAGTGTATCTTATAAGCTCCTCCACTGGTCTATGATTGGCATATTTGGCCGTCCAAATAGCTGCCCAAGGCTTATTGGACTCAGAGAGCCATTGCCACCAAATTTTGGCGCCCATGATTTCATTACTATGATAAGGGTCACACAGACCAATGCCCCCTTTTTCCTTTGGCTTGCATGATGTAGTCCATTTGACAAGAGCCCATTTGCGATTTGTACCATGAGCTCCCCAAAGAAAATTGCACTGAAGATCTCTAATTCTTTTAAGGACCCATTTAGGTGCTGCCAGGATTGAGAACAGATAGAGGGGCATCGCCTAAAGCACAACTTTGATTAGCACTAATCTTCTCGCTATGTTCAGGGATCTGTGAGTCGACAAAGTGAGACGAGATTCAAGTTTCTATAAGAGCCTACGCCAGGAGGCGTGCTTGATTGCAGAGTCTATAAGAGGGGCACCCAGGTACTTAGAAGGCAAAGAGGCTATGGAGAAGCCTAGAATTCGGGTAATAGCATGTTGGGTAATAGGAGAGGTATGAAAGAAGAAAATCTGCGATTTGGATTTATTTATGCTAGTTATAGAAGCATTAGAGAAGTCCTTCAGGAGGGATTTAAATGAGGATGCTTCCTAGATAGAAGGATACCCGAAGAGCATGTTTTCATCAACAAACTGTTGGTGAGTAGTCGCAGGAGAGTTGTGAACAGAAATTCCTTTGAGTTGCTGGGATAGCAGGGCTTGCTTGATATGACAACCCAGCCCTTCTGCCATTAGCATGAATAGGAAAGGGGACAGGGGATCCCCTTGCTTGATGCCTCTAGAGGGACTGAAAGGTCGTGAGGGCATACCATTTATGAGGATAGAGAAGAAGGTAGCGGAAATTAAACTATGGATCCAGCGAACCCACATTAGAGAAAAACCAAAGGCATGTAACATTTTTTGTATGTAAGTCCAACTTAACTTATCAAAAGCTTTTGAAAGATCTATCTTAAGAATCATACCTTCCTGTTTGGAGTTCTTGAGGGAGTGTATGATTTCATGAGTTAGGATGATTCCGTCCAGAATTTGATGTCCTTCAACATAACTGGATTGCTCAGGCGATATGAGTAGAGGCAGCAGCGGCTTCAACCTGTTGGCAATGACTTTGGATATTACCTTGTATATAACGTTGCAAAGAGTGATTGGGCGATATTTATCTGGAGTGAGGGAACTTTATTCTTTGGGAATGAGGGTGATAAAAGTTGAATTGAGCAAGGGCAGCAGCCAATGTAGAGTGCACGATTCCTCCACCACTTGCCACACTTCCTCTCTTATGAGCTCCCAAAAAGAGTGAAAGAAGGTAGTGGTGAAGCCGTCCAAACCATGTGCTTTTCCCTCCTTAAGTTGTTTCATGGCCAAATCCACCTCCTGATGCTCCACAGGCCGGAGAAGAAGTTGGTTGTGCTCTTCTGTGATTATTTTTGGCACATTTTGAGTGATCTTTTCTATAGTAGGCCGTCGGTAAATTTGGGGTTCTTGTAGGACCTCCTGAAAGTGATTGATGAATTCCTGTTCAATCTCTGTATGGTTTTCCACTCTTTCCCCTCCTTGCTTTTGAATAAAGGAGATGGTATTGTGCATTCTTCTTTGAATGGTAGTTTTGTGGAAGAATTTAGTGTTTCTTTCGCCCTCTTTCAGCCATCTAATCCTGGATTTCTGCTTCCAGATTACTTCTTCCTGATTTCTTCTCTCCTCCAGTTGATTGTGAATGTGCCTTTCACGTTCCAAAGTCCCTTCCTTGTGTCCTTCTGTGATTATTTGTTGCTGAAGATCTCTCATTTCATTATTGAGTTCTTGTTGAGCCTGAAAGATGTTGCCAAACGTCTCTTTATTCCAGCATTTGATTTGGGCTTTCAGGAATTTGAGTTTCTATTGAAATTGGAACATTTTTTATCCTTCTGGCGCAGGGAAATTTTCCCAATTGGATCTAATGAAGTCGTTAAAGGTGGGATGCGAGAGCCAAAAAGCCTCAAATCTGAATGGGCGTCTGGTAGCGTCTCCTGGCCGTTGCCATTGTAAAGTGATAGGCCAGTGGTCGGATCCAGAATGTGGAAGTATTGATGCTGATAGGTCGCCTCCTAGATGCAATGCGTTGTCCAATATGAGGAATCTATCAAGTTTTGAAGTAACTTTTTGCGTTTCCACTCGGCGATTGCTCCATGTGTGCATTCCGTTGGAGGTTTGCATATCTATTAGCATATTGTTATGAATGAAATCTTTGAAGTGGTCATTTTCCAGTTCCATCCTGGCTCGAACTCCCTTCTTTTCCTCTAACTTGGTGATCATGTTGAAGTCTCCTTCGGATATCCATAGAGGATGGTCTCTATTGACGTTAAGTGCTTCTATTGTGTCTAGAAGAGCAATTTTTTTGGCTGCTTCTTGTGGGAAATAAACATTTGTGAGATGTCCATGAATGTTGGTGCCGATTATATGGAACGTTTCCTGAATAATGTGATGGGAGGCGTGGAAGTTTGAAAGAGATATTGTCTGCGTATTCCAAGCAATTTCCAAACCTCCAAATGCTCCTGATGCATCTACTGCAACCGAATGACAGCCTAGCCAAGCTTTTGAAAGGATGTTTCCTAGAGTGTTGCTGTTGCATTTTGTTTCTTGTAGAAAGAGTATCTAGGGTTGTTCCTACTTTATCATATTTTTTAATATTCTGAGTTTCCCGGGGCTATTGAGCCCTCTTATGTTCCATGAAGTGAGGTTCATGATTCACTGTTTGTGGTGGGCTTGTAATACTTTTTCAGTTTCGCATATCTGCCTGAATCGACCAGGATTTTCCCTATGGCAATAGTTCGTTGGAGATCAGTCTTTCTTCCGCGTTTTTTGGAGTCTTTCGGAAGGAGGCAGCGATCCCATTGACTTCTTGGCTGAATTCCTAGTTGTTGTTGCTGATAGGCTCTAGAGATTATAACTTCCAGAGTGCTGAGCTGATGCGCCTGGATCTTGTCATATTCCTTCTTCTTGCATACTTGTTCTAGCTCCAAAATGTCTAGACCACACAAGTCTATGCTTTCTGGTTCTTCCTCCATGTGTTGCGCTTGACTTCTTTCCTCTATGATGAGGGCTAAGTGCATGGTTTGGCTATGGGGATCGTTAACATCCATATCATTGGGCTTCCATTTTGGGTTTTTCGGAGAAACTTTGGGAGTACCACTGAGGACTGTTGGAGTCATTGGAGTGGGAGAGGAGGCTGAAGGAGGGTTCAGGGGAGATGGGATGGTCAGCTGGGGTGATGGCGCTGAGTTCAGGGGTGGTTATTCTGAAGTTTTGGCAAGAACCTCGAAGTTGTTGCTCGTGGAGGGGACGGAGGCAGCATCCTACTAAGGTTTTTTCCCAGAGGAAGGTTTTTTGTGCGATCTTCTACGACTTGCAACCTTAGTGAATCCTTCATGGTCTGCCTTACCTGATGGAACCGAGCCTTGGGATTTTGCATTGAGAGGGCAATCCCTAAACAAATGTCCAAGGGCATGGCACTTGCGACAGCGAAAGGGAACATGCTCAAAATCTAAAGGTTGGATCCATTTAGAGTTGTCATGAAAGAGACTTACCGATTCCGGAAGGGCTTGGTCCAGGCGCATGAAGACACAGATGCGTGCATAAGAGGTGTATCTACTCATCTTCGTTTCTTCAGCAATTTTGACGAACTCTCTTAGCCCTTCCCTATGTCTCTGAGCGATTCTTCATCCCAGTGTTCCGTTGGGAGCGAATACAACCGGATCCATACTGGCGCCCAGCTAAGATCCTCCTTGTTGGGGTTGAATCTCTCTTTCCATGCTCTTAAATATAGACCAGCAGAGTTGAAGAAGTATGGGCCTTCGTCCATTACCCTATTTTGGTCTTTGATGCAGATGAAGATCGCTTTGAAAAACCCTTTTGGGCCCAGCTGCAGGGTAACCTATCCTTTGGGTTTCCATTTGGTAGAGATCCATCCTTGTAAAGCTTTTTCCGTTGGCTAGAATCCAATGAATTTACCAATGAGCGCATGGTCCTTCATATACTGGATCCGGCCATTGATTCTGTGGCTGGGAAGTTCTATTTTGGGTCTTTCAGCAGCTACGGGTCTGCATGTCGATGAGGTGAACTTTGGTGTTTCCTGTTGCTTGTATTTTCCCTCTTGCTCTTCACTGTTGTTGTCAGGTTGCTCAGAGGACTCATTTGTCGCTTCCTGCCTCCGGGGGTCCCTGTTGTCCGATTTGTCCCATTTCGGCCCCGGAGGCTCGTTCGTATTCATCTTTTGATATTCGCTTTCAGGAAAAGGGGTTGGCATTGGAACCCCCCCTGGGGGAAAACTGTTGCGGATTAGAGGATGGCAGAGGGCTACTGTCACAGAGTGGCGAAAGGTCGATGAGAGGAGGCTGCGTAAAGTCCAGGTTGCATCATTGCAGAGGCATTCCAAAACCCTAGTTCTCAACCCATGGATCATAACATTCGCTATGAGCATCAACAATTAAGTTAGCATACTTGCACATATATATCTAGGATGTACTAGAATTAGAGTTTCATTCATACAGATGAATATACACCTAGGGTTTCATTCCTAGTATCTTACTATAAAATTTTTGTTCACAAACCCTAAATCACCAAACCTTGAAAATATAGGGTTTCATTATTAACTATAAACCCTAAAGGAATATGGTTTTACCATAATAATACTAAAACCTTAAACTTAAAGAGAATAAGATTTCTAGACTTTATCAACAAACATAACGATGTCAATAATATAAAGAAAATTTCAAAAGAGAATGAACATACCTTTTCTACGAAGAGAACATTGTAACAAAACTTGTAGTTTAAGACATACCTTAAATTTTTCTTTAAAAAACCTTGTAGGAAATCGATTCTTGAAGGGATTCCTTTGCAACATAGCTTCTTCCATGCTTCAAGTTTATCCTTTGAAGTCTCCTCCATAACCTTTGTGTATTCTGCAATATTTCCTACCAATGAAAACATAAAAGGTTATTAGCATATAATACAAACAAATCTTGATATGAGAGGGGAACCAAACATAAAAGAGGAGACAAAGAACAAGATACTTAACTTTTGGTAAAATGGTAAAGGCTCCCTCTTAATCCAATCCTTTTGAGGGATACCCTACAACTTATCAAAATAATTCCAAAATGTTTTAACACGACACAAAATGTTAGACCTACAAACTCTAGAAATCAAAACATAAAGTAAAAGGATACAAGACTAAAAAGGATATGTAAGAGAGGACTTAGTAGTATAAGTATTTGAATTTCGATTATTCAGCATTGTTCTTCTTAGGTGGAGCTTCATCAGTAATATTTTCATGTTCCATATCTCTCTTCTTATTCCTTGGATTCTTAGGACATTGATTTTTGTAATGACCCATCTTATGACAGTTGTAGCTTTCAACCTTGGATAGATCAACTTTCTTCTTTGGTCCTTTGAACTTCTTGATGGTTCCCTTCTTATTGTGATGAGTAAAATAGGAATTATAGGTGTTTTATTCTTCGTCCTCCTTCTTGTTGTTTACTAATGATATTTGGGCTTCTTCTTGACTACATGCATTCCACATTTGTGCGAATGTTGGAGTATCCTTCCAACTACTAATTCCTGGTGCAAAAGCACTCCCATATTTTGGTAGTCCTAGAAGAGAAATAATTACGAGCTCCTTTTTTGGTACAAATTCATATATTCCTTGGATTTCATCTCTTATTCTAGATATCCTTACAAATTATGATGATACAATGTCGGATCTTGTCATCTTTATTATCCTTATTTCATTATTGAGGCTTGCTATTTGACCAATGTTCTTGATGGTGAACAATTTCGAGACAGCCTCATACATTTCTTGAGTGGAGTCTATGTTGGATATATATGGAATTACGTTGTCCTTTAATCCATCTACTATTAGATTCATTGCCAAGATTTCAGTTTCTATGAACTTCTCTTTCTCTGCTTCATTTGTAGGCTTCTTGACTTTTCTTTGAACAAGGTCCAACACTTTGTTCTTAGCAAGGATAATATTTATCCTCTTTTGCCATGCCATGTAGTTGGAGGATCCTTCTAATTTGTTTTCTCCCTTCATTGAGTTTGTCATATTGTTATCTTCTACTCCTGTTGACATTTCCTTGAAACCCTTTTCTTATATCTCTCTTTTCAATAGATCTTTAGTCTGCATTTTTCCTTCTTCTTCACCTTAGCTTTGATACCATGTTAGAAAATTAGAAAGCTAGAAATATTTTCTTATGTTTATGATTACTTATGATATATTTGTGTTCTTATTAACTTTCTATGTTATTATTTTATCTTTGTTTCATCAAGCAATCATCAAAATGAAACATGAAGATTAGGGACACTAGATATAGGCTCTCAACCAAGGCTAAAACCCCTATATGGGGAAAAACGTAGTCAAACTCTTCCACTAGAAAATTCAAGTTGAGATAGACCAAGACCCCTAGACCAAAATACCTTCCTCCTCCACCAAGTCAACATTCCAATATGATTCAATAACCTTCAGTAGTTTGTTCTAGTCCAAAAACTACATGCTAGCAACAACCCCAAATTTCAACCCCTAGCAACTCATAATTTTAGCCTAGCTTCAAGAATGTAGCTTCATCCCTCCCAACAGTTCAGTAGGTTCTCACATGTGAGAGAGAGAGAGATAGAGAGAGAGAGAATTTCAACTTATTGTGCTTGATAGAGACATCCTTCTCCTTCGCCAGCCTTTTCCTCCTTGTTCCTTGAATTTCACACTTTTTCTTGCCTTAAAAGTTGCAAATCGAACTTGATGAGTGAGTGTGTCAAATGAGGTCAAATTGTTTCCTTTATATAGGATATTATGCTCCTCAATTAGGCCGACTTGTCCAGTTTGATTATGAATTGGTGGAGGAGGCCCTAAAGATCTAATTTACATAAAAATTAATTTATTTCTTGACAGATGAAGCCCAAGAAGGGTCTTTTACATTATGATATGGACAAGGACACTTGAAATATTAAACCCTAGAAGCCTACAAAGGAGGATTTTACCTATAAAAAATTGACCCAAGCATGAAACCCATGCTTTAATAAGTCAATTCTATAATAATGAATTTTCTTTTTCTTTCTTTTGACAAATAAATTACATCATGACTCAAATACGATTATGAAGATCAATACTAGTCACATTCTTCAATAGGAAGGATGCTCCAATGCCTTGGTTTTATCATTTCCAACTGAAATTATGTACAACACTCTACAAGCTCTAACTTACCCTAGAACTACCCTTCCACCCTACTTAGTAATCCACCACTTACCCTGAAGGCTTCGACCTTAAATTCATCACAGTAGACCACATTTCACAATTTTTAAACTGGATCACCCTATGCTCAAAATAAAAATAAATGATATCAAATCAATCTGTTGATTTTGTCAATCTTCAATACTGGCACAAGGTCATCAACAACAATTACAATTCTCTTGGCTCACAAAAAAATCTATGTATGTTCAATAGAAAACCCTAGCAACATAGAGATAGATCATGCAACCAATTTAATTTCATTGCCAAATCAAACCAACTTAATCAACCATAACAACTTCAATAATAATCTCTTGCTCTCCAATAGCATCAAGCCTTGATCTCCACCTACAGAAAAAACATTATCAGACCCTAGAAATAGTACCCTCCAGATGTCACGTGGAACAAGTAGCAACAGTTATGGGAGATCAATGTTGAAGTATCACTTAAAACAATGCTCAACATGATATCAAACTTTGTATTCCATTCATTTCATTAATTCACAATAGTAATCATCCCTTAACTCAATAGAAGCTTCAAACCCTAACTATACCAATTTTTCTTTGATAAGGAATTTTCAACCAAAACCTAAACATCAACATCAATCATTTGTTTGCATGATCCTTATGAGTACCTTCATGTTATCAATCTCGTTATTCAGAAATTCTTCAGCAATCAAATAAGTGGACAGATAAGCAAATATTCAACAATGACATTAAGAGAATATTCTATCATTTCTCTCATATCAACACCACTTCTACTCATCCAGAGACAAATCCAAGATAATCTTTGACTACTCAATAATACATTCTCACGAACATCAATGTCTTCACTATATACTTGGAAATACACTTCTCTGACTCAATATGTAGTCAATTCAACACATTGTCTTTGAAATAGACTTGCAACACTGGCATTAGTATTCCATTAAAACAATACTCAACCTTAGCATAAGTACTGATCTCGACAATAGCATAATCTTTGCCATGCCTTAATCATTACAATTTTGGTTATGCGAGAAATTATATTGAACCTTAACCAGTTTAGTGAATGGACTAAAGATTCTACAAAACTAACATAAATTATGTGGAATAGTCTTCTGCAGTACCACAATATCTAGATAAAATTTATACTTCATTACAACTAGAACAACTTATAAATATCAACCCTAGACATATACATGTGTGCTCGTTCATACTTCAAAAAAAAATTATTGTTGTCGTTTGTTGAGGCCCAAATTAGGCCTTTATCCACGACATTTATAGGGGTATTATGACCTAGCCTAAAGGCTTGACAAGGATTCCAAATTGCAGTCTAATATGCCTACTAACTTTGGCCTAAAAAAACTTTATTCTACGACTTCCATAAAACTATAGCAGCCTCTTTCTTATGGCTAGGACTGGGCTACTTCATCTTTCATTTGTGGTTTGTACCAAGGGAACTCGACCCTTATTCTTGCACCTTCATTCATCCTTGTAACACATCAAACAGTCCTAAAAATATCAATTATATCCAACGAACTTCACAACAAGAATGAGGCAAGAAAACACCAAAAACTTGGCCTAGACTGTCTTCAGAGCAGGGTCGAAATAGGGTCTTAAGGGAGTCTAAAACAAGCCTTAGGAGAAGGCCAAAAAAATACACCACAGAAAGGATAAAAAGGGCCTCAGAAGATACCTCAGAAGCTCTAATTTTTTCCTGCCTCAGTAGGTTGAAACAGTGCCTTAGAAGGCTCGAATTTCTCCTGCCTTATGAGGTCAAAACAATGGCTCAAACTAGCCATAGAAAGGGCTCAAGATTTCCTCGGACCATTAACCTATGTCCAATAAAAAATACCTTGCAAAGGATGAAAAATCTACCCAAAATATCCCACAGAAAAATAAAGTATTTAAGACATTTAAGCCCAGAAAATACCCTTAATCAATTTGGCCTCCTTAACTAATATCCGTTCTTCCCTAGCCCAAGAAATCTTAGACAATATTTGCTCATAATGACCGTAAGAATGATGATTCTATGGGGGAATATGAGCTCCTTAATTATAGATGAATAATGGGGCTTCTAGAGGGGTCAAATTGCCCATTTAACGAGGATCTGGCCTACAAAAGAACACATAAATCTGAATTTGAATTTTTCAATATGGAGTTGACCCGAGCTTCCAAATTTTAAAATATTTTCTCAATAAAAAAAATTGATACAATATTTCTTATCCAACCAAAATGGGCAATGTTATGCCTTAAATGGAGGGTTGATTGGTCAACTCAAGACCAAAAAAAATTAAAAAAAAATTCAAGAAAATGAATGCCAATATCAATTTTCCTTTCCATGTTCAACTTTGGGGCTCCTTGACCACACACTTGGGGCTCCAACTTTGACTAGACATATCTCCTCAATCATGAGAAGTTATGTGGTATTCCACCTACCATTAAAACTGGCACGATGAGCAGAATCAAATGAAGATGGCCTTGAGAGAAAAAAACATTGATTTTCCCATCCAAATTCTTCATCAAAGGTGGGGCATCATGGCCACGTCATCCTTCAAGGGCTTCTTGACCAATGGAGCTTCCAATAAATGCAATCCATAGACAAATATTAAGAGCATTCAAAGACCAATTTTGGCATCAATGACAACACCATTCAACACTAAGAACCAATAATCATTTTTCTCGTTCACTAGATAATATTGAATATTATAATTGTCACAATTTTGGTTATAAGGAAACTAAATGTAGAGAAAAGAAAATCATATCAACCCCTTGGAAAAAGCAAGTGTAAAAACCTAGAGCATGGAAAAAGAAAAGAGTTGAAAAGAAAGAAGAATGTGGCATTGTCTTATATGCTAAGAACCAAGGGATCCACTGGTATGTGGATAGTGGATGCTCCAAATGTATGATTGGTAATAAACGTAAATTTCTGTCACTAAGAGAAGATAAGACAAGCATTGTTACCTTTGGTAATGATGCTCCGAGAAAAATCAAGGGCAAAGGCACAGTTAGCTTAAACAATGGAAGAGGCAAGGCTCATAATGTTATTTTTGTGGATGGACTCAAACATAATTTTTTGATTGAGTTAGATGTGTGACCATGGGTATGATGTCAACTTTCACTCCAAAGGATGTAAAATAAAAATGACAAACACATAGAAGGTAATAACAAAGGTTGTGAGAACTCCAAGTAATGTGTACATACTCAATGAAGAAAACAAGAAATATCATTTGGGGAAGCTTGATAAGCGTTGGTTGTGGCCAGAAGGTTGGGACACTTAAACTTTAATCATAGGGTGAATCTAAGAAAAAATCAAGTTGTAAGGGACTTGTTATAGATTTCAAATCCAAGCAACGCAATTTGCAAATCATGTCAAATTGGAAATTAGGTTCAAGTTCCCTTCAAGATCAAGGAAAACTCATCAACTAGGCCTCTACAGTTGGTTCATATAGACTTATGAGGACCCTCAAGAACTAAAACCCTGAGTGGAGATTGATATTTTATGTTGATTATTGATGATTATACTGGGATGAATTGGGTTGTGTTTTTAAAGGATAAATATAAAGTGTTTGATAAGTTCAAAGTCTTCAAAGCCCTTATTGAAAACCAAACTGATTATAAATTGAAATTCCTAAGGATAGACATGGGTTGGGAGTTTACCTCAAATGAGTTTGATGATTTTTGTGAAGAACATGGAATAAGAAGATAATTCTCAATTGCAAACACTATGGTGTGGTCGAGAGGCAAAACAGATTGGTGTAACGAATGGCTAGAGAAATGTTAGATGTTAGAAATATTCCAAATACCTTTTGGGCTAAATCTATTCATACAAAATTTCATATTTTGAATGAATCACACTTCAAGCCAAATAGTGAAAAAATTTCTTGTGAGTTGTGGTATGGAAAACCAACCTCAATCAAGCACTTCAGTTTTTTTGGAAACAAGTGCTAAATCAAGATTAATGATGAAAATTTGGGTAAGTTTGATGTCAAAGTTGACGAATGCATATTTTTAGGATATTCAACTAAGAGCAAAGGCTATAGATTCTATATCAAAATATTGTGAAAGATTGTTGTTAGCATTGATGTGAAGGTGGATGAAGCTTTACCTCTTAAGAGAAAGCAAGCAAGATATACCATCCCACTTGATGAGATCAACAATGAATATAAAGATGAGAAAAATGAAGAATTAAAAGAATAAGAAGAAGAAGTAGAGGTAGCATGCTCTCATCCAAAAACCCCTTCAAGGTGTGTACAAAAGAATCACCCTACAAATCAAATTATTGGTAATAAGGAAGTAGGAGTTCAAACTAGAAGAAAGATAATAAGTACCTTTAGTCAACCACATATTGATATGTTATCCATGATTTAGCCCAAATATTTTTCTCAAGAAAGTCAAGATAAGCATTAGATAAATGTCATGAATGAGGAATTAGATCAAATTGAGAAAAAATATACTTGGGAATTAGTTCTAAGACTAATAATAAAAATGTCATTGGCACAAAATGGGTCTTTAGGAACAAGTTAAATGAGGATGGACAAGTTATTAGAAATAAGGCTAGATTATTATGTAAAGGGTATGCCCAAGTTGAAGCAGTATAATTTGAAGAAACGTTTGCTCATGTTGCAAGATTGGAGGAAATAAGAATTTTTTTAGCATTTTCATATCTCAAGAAGTTCAAAGTTTATCAAATGGAAGTGAAATAAGCCTTTCTAAATGGAGAATTTGAGGAATAAGTTTATATAGAACAACTTGAATGGTTCCAGTTGTCAGATAACATAAATTATGTGTGTAGACGTAGGAAAGCTTTATATAGGCTAAAGCAAGCACCAAGAGCATGGTATTCAAGATTAGACAAACATATACAACAACAAGGTTACAAAAGAGGGACAATTGATAGTAATTTATATATCAAGTTCGATAATGGATATATTTTAGTCATTATTGTTTGTGTTGATGACATAATTTTTGGAAGTGATGCAGATTTGCTAAGCCAAAAATTTGCAATTGAAATGCAAGCTGAGTTTGAAATGTTTATTCTAGGAGAATTATCCTTCTTATTTGGTTTGCAAATAGCATAATCAGCAATAGGAATGTTTATATCCAAAAGAAAATACCTCAATGAGATGTTGAGTTTTTTTGGAATTGAATAATGTTCATTTATTATCACTCCCATGGTCACTAGTTGTACGCTGAGCAGAGACGTTGAATCACCTGAGGTCAAACAAACAATGTTCTAATCAATTATTAGAAACCTCTTGTGCCTAACAATCTCAAGGCTAGAGATAAATGCAAGTCGTTGGTGTAGTTGCAATTTATCAATTATCCCCTAAAGAGAGTCATCTATCAGTTGCAAAAAGAATTTTTAGATATTTAAAAACCAAAATGGACTTTGTTCTATGGTATCTCAAAGGTCAAAAATATTTCCTTAACTGCATACACAGATGTTGATTGGGCTAGTAATGTAGATGATAGGAAGAGCACAAGTGGTGGTTCCTTCTTTTGAAGAGTATGTTTGGTGGCTTGGTTAAGCAAAATGCAGAAATCGATCTCGTTGTCCATAGTTGAAGCAAAATACATAGAATTTGTTACATGTTGCACTCACATTTTGTTGATGAAGAAGAATTTTGCAAGTGTTATGAGTACGGACCGATTCTTATTTTCTATGATAATACAAGTGTTATAAGTATGTCCAAGAATCTTCCGTTCAAAAACCAAGCATATACCCATAAACTTCCATTTTTTATAGAATAGTTTGTTGATTAGATTGTGAGGTCGGAGCATCCATCAACAAAGGAACAAGTTGTTGATATATTCACCAAACCTCTTGCCCGAGAGCCCTTTAAGTATTTGAGGCAAAAGTTTGGAGTGGTGTCTCCCTCGTCTATTAAATAGTTCCCTTCACAAGGAACAAAGATGACTATCCAATTTAGTCCAAGATAGTTGTATGACAAGAGGTCAAAGAGTAGAGAAGCGAATAAGCTTAGGGGGAGATACTAGATTAAGAGGTGTAGCATGTGTTCAAGGGGAGTAATATGCTCTTTATCTCACTTCAATTGGCTTGTCATATTCACAAAGGGGGATAATTTAGTCTTGGAACAACCATTAGTGTGCATTCTTCAGTTGTATTGTAGCAACATAATGAATTGATATCAGAGGGGAGAATGAGTAGACTATGTCATTTGGGTAGCAAGAACCCTTTTCCAATGATGTCAAAGGGGGAGAGTGAACAACCATTGGAGATGAAATGTGAGAACATAAATTAGGCAATGAAGATGGAGAATGAGTAGACTGATAGGGGGAGTCACACCCAAGGCCATAAATGATAAAAAATATTTGGTGGTGTTGCCATCAATGCCAAAGGGGGATATTATTGAGTGCATTGGCAGTTTGTTGTCATTGATTTCAATTTTAATCATTGATGACAAGTTCAAGGGGAGCTTGTTAAGTATCCATTGTCATTAATGTCATTGTTGTCTACCCGAAGTTGTTTTTTATTCTTGAGTGTTGGAAGTATAGCTTGTTTACTGAGTGTTGGATGTGTAGCATGTGTAGTCTAACTTTGTAGGGATTTTTCCTACAATTGCCTTGTTCAAAAGAGCATGAAAAGTGCTTGGTTATATAGCTCTTTCATAGAGATTTCCAATGATATATAACACCTTTTTCTAACTTCCTAGGAATGAAGAGAAACATGAGTTTGAAGTGATGGATTCCAACCTTTGGCAAGAAATATGGACTTCACATACTCATTTGAGCCATCTGGGATGCTTCAAGGCATCTAGACATCTGGACCCATCCGGGTTGCACTAAGCCAACCGAGATTCAAACCCATCTAGGATGCACCAAGGCATATGGGCATCTAGACCTTCAAGAGTGTAACAATGAAACACTTAAGAAATGGGTTGAATCCAAATTTCCTAGCTTCAAACAACATTTGAACCCTAGTACAAAGTGGCAACACACATGATGTAAGATAGCAGGAATTGGTGACATTGACATGGCTCAGGCGATGACATGGTAATCTAAGTATGATGACACATGGAATTTGTTTTCGCCATTTTTGAGTGGCCAAGTGGAAATCTGGTGAGTGACATATGGCAAGTGACTGGTATAGGACATGTGGCAAGGTGTGACATGTGGCATGTGACAAAGTAGGTTACGTGGTACAATGAGAGTGGAAAGTCCTTATCAATCCATGAAGCATCGGCATGGCAGACTTTGATGCCTTGAGACTCATGTCAAGTGGTTGTTTTGTAAGACTTCGCGATGTTAAATAATTTTGACATTTTTAGTATCTTTAGAGTCTGAAGGAAAATGCCATCTCGGTATTTTGGGATCCAAAGGTGCACATCGCATACACATTTACAAACACTCAAATGGTGTGCGTCGCATACACACTTACAAACACTCGAATGGTGCGCGTCGCATACACACTTACAAACACTCGAATATGGATTCGAGTAAAGGAAAAGAGGACTGGTCAAAGTTCCAACAAATTATGGCTATAGGAATGTGAATATTATTCGAGTATCTGGGCATCTGCATGTGGAGCAAGTGCATTAGTTAACGAGAGACTTGGATCCAAATTTGCATAAGTACATCAAAGAATATTGGTTTAGGTTCCTAATGGTCAAAGTTCTAGGTGAAAGGAGGCATCTAGCCATCCATCCCTCTAGGGGTGAATAATGTCAAGTCACAAGTCTTAAGCCCAGATCTCTAGATATGCAAAAAAGGCCTTTAAGCCTACATTCCCCCACCCATGTAGCAAGGAGCCAAAAGTGAAGCCCTTGGTGTTGAAAGTAAAGATAAAGAAAAAGTTTTGGCATCGGGGATTCACTTGTATTCATAGTATGTTTTCCAATAAGATATATGGATACCAAATTCACCGCAACAATGGCAAGATAAGCCCTAGTTCTGACCCTCGGTCATATGACTCGAGAGACTTTGAAAAATCAAGAGATGAGATTAGAAATTTGATGTTTTGGTGCCATTTTTGTTAAAGAAAGGATAAAAGTCTACATTAAACAAATCTATGAGTTCTGCAATCTATAAATAGAAACACAATGACATGAGAATTGTGCATTCACATGTGGATTGCATCGTGAGACTCTTATAGATGTGCAAAATAGTGGAAGTTAATGTTGAATGAAAGAGGAAGTTGTGCTTGTGCTATTAATAAGTTGATCTGAGTGTCAAATTTAGTAGATTGGAGTTATAGAGCAAGTAGAGGTGTGTAGTGAAGATCATGTTAGTGCAGTTTTGGCGTGTTATGGAGTTATTGCAAAAATGAAGAAAACTTAAATCTGAAGATCGGATGAGTGAATTGCTACAAATCTAATAAAAGGGATGAGCAAAGGAAAATAATGCATATTATCAGTGAACTGAAACTGATATGCAAAACAAAGGAAACATATTTGAATAAATGATAAATTAAAAGGAGAAAAGATCAAAGAAAAGAAGATCTTGGAATTAATATTGTTGTCAATGTGATATTTTAATTAAAGAGTCTTAGATCTGAGTTCAAATATGTATGAAAAAGGGATTTGATAAGAAGAGCAAGTAGATACTTGCAAATTAGTGGATTGGAGTCTCCTTCAAGTTGGTATCTATAAAGATTAGGGGGCAGTGCCTCTAACTAGTTAGTGTGTGTAAATAATGGGAGTTGGTGCTTCTAGCAAGTAGGTGCCTGCATAAAAAAAAGCTCTTGCCTACGTAATTTGATGTAAATTAAAATTGATGCTTACATTTACATTATAATTAAAAAAATATTTAAAGTTTTCTCTAATATAAAAATGTATAAATTTTCTATTAAATAAAAATTATTTAATTTAAAACACGGCCTAAATTATAAAAATATTTAATTAACTAAATAATTTTAAAAAATTATAAATACTAATTCCTAATCTCCTAACTTTATTTATATATATATAATATTATATATATATATATATATTAATATTATAAATTTAATAACTATATTTTTTGGACTTATCTTTCAAAACTTTAGAGAAGAAGAGAAAAAAACAAAAATTCCATATTTATTTTTTATATAAACAGTATCAACATCTTCCAAAGTAAGTTCACCGAATCAAGTTGTGGAGCTTGCACTTGTTCCTTTTGGAAGAAGTATAAGACAATTAAACACATAAAAATTGAAAAATGTTTGGCATTGGACAGGCATAGAGAATATAATAGTACAATATCAATTATTTAATCCTTTACCTGAGAGAGTTGTTGGGACATATAGAATATTTCATATATAATATAATAGTGTTGTTATCCTTTGTAATTGCAAAATCACCTTTCAAGATTGCGTTAGGCTAACTCGTTTTGATAGGTCTCGAAAAATAAGAGGGAATAAAAACAAGAGGGAATAAGAGGGACAATTTAAATTTGAAAAACGATATATATTAAAAATATTTAGAATGAAATTTAATAATTAAAATTTTATATTAAAATATTATATAATTTTGTATTGAAAAATCATTTAAATAAATTAGTTTAATATATTAGTCCAAAAAGCACTTTAATATAAATATCAAAAACAAAATGCAAAACAAATTTCAAACTTAATAACCAAAGAAAATAATAAAACTAAAATAATTTGAAAACTAAAGTACATCCTTTATGTTATATCATTATTAAAAAATAAAAAAAAATTTTTGTACAAATAAATGTTGATGGTTGTCCAAAATTAATTAAATGTCATCGGAAATAGTAAATCTAAAAAATGAGAGATCCAAATTCAAATACCAATATAACACTAAAATTATAGTTCTAATAATAAATTTAAGTAACAAGATATACCATTCAATATTAAAATATATAATACTGTAAATATTATATACTTATATTAAAAAAAACACAAAAACATTATTAATAAGAAATTTGAAAATAATAATAAATTAAATTATAAAATTATGATAAAGAATAAATAAAAATAAATAAAGCTAATAAAGATAAAATCAAGTTAAAGTAAATATATCGTAATAAAATAAATTATAACTAAATGAAAATTAATACTTAAAGAAAAAAATATATGAATATATACAAAAAACCTATATAGAAATAATGATAATTCTAAAATATTAAAAATTTAAAATTATTTAAAACAAATGATACGTTAATGTGTTTATGAGCCTAATTACTTATACATGTAAAAGTGATATGTGAGTTTGGTAAAATTATTTAAAACAAATAATACACTAATGTGTTTATAGACCTAATTACTTATACATGGGAAAGTGATATGTGAGTCTGTGACCAAGGCTCAACTCTTAAGCAATAAGCAAATATCATGGTTCAACAACCAAGGAAAGAAATTACTTAATTTAATCTTAAAATTAAGTCTTAGTTAATTAAAAGTGATATGTGAGTCTGTGACCAAGGCTCAACTCTTAAGCAATAGCCAATAATCATGATCCAATAACCAAGGAAAGAAGTGACTTAATCTTAAAATTAGGTCCTAATTAATTTTGTATATAAAAGTGCTATGTGAAAAGGGCTCAACTCATGAGTCATAATCAATCTTAGTTATTTGTGCATCTAAAAGTGCTATGTAATCAAATATCATGATTCACTGACCATGGGAAAGAAACAACTTTTTCTTATTTTATCAAATAAATCCATGGATGGACCATCATTGGCATTATATCAGCGCTGATTTCTCATCTCCCATAGAAGCACGGTGTTCGAGACCATTATTTAGAAAGGAAAATCCATTGTTAAATTGACAAGTTGATATTCAACACCTACTCCAGTCCATGATATGATATTGTAAAATAATGGGTATTATTATTATAATACATCAGTGGAAATTGTAATGGAGTTTGGCATTTTGAGCAACAAAATAATCACAGGTCACTGTAACACATTTTATTATTTATGATTATCATGTTGACTAAAGGTTTCAATTCATTACTATATCCTGCAACCCTTGAGCAGCACTCAAAAGACATGACTCTTATGGCAGAGTTTTGCAGTGGCCATGATTAAAGGCTTAGCAAAATTCAAGTCACGTGGATCTCGGGCAAAGTGATGAAGCCCCTTTGAAATTGACAGGTTCGAACTTTACAGTTGAGATGGAAAATAAAGCAATTGTTAAATATATTATATAGACAGTAAAGTCAAAAAGCAGGGAATGAAGACGTCAGAGGGCCACGATCTGATAAAATAACTGTATATTCTTCTTCACGACTGTCGGAAATTCAGCTTACAATATAAGAAAAAGTCGGATCCACATTCACAAAAATCGACACTAGCGGTACCGGCCTGTTATTCTTTGTTGGAATAAAGGTCGCGCTCATTATGGCTTTTGCTTATTCCAATCCAAAACTGAAAAACGTTTCAGAGGCTAAAAATTCAACAGAAACACACGCTCAAAAAGTCTTCACCATCACATGATAGACATTCACAGATTCCATACTCTGTATAACCGTCCCTTCTTCACCGGTGCCCAACAAAGTTCTCAAAATTAGGGAAAATTTTATAAATATATATATATGTATATGTACGATCTACAGGGAGGATAGAGTCACATGGAAAAGACAAAGGCCTGGGCTTTTACCTTTTTGGGGTCAGTTTCTACGCAGATTCGGGATCCCAGGCTGTGAGTTTCATGTTGCAAAATCTGATTACAAAATTTGACCATGGCGTGTGGAAAATGCAGCTCGATTTGACAGAAATGAATGAAAAATATGACAAGGCAGATTTGATTTTGAGACACCCAAAATAATTCTGGGTTCAGGGAATTCAGCTGCCTGTTGTGTGAATCATGTGACTTTTGGTTGATGAAGTTCAGGCTTAAGGGTTCTGTCATCATCTGATGATGATGGTTCTGCTTCAACAAGAAAGGGATTTTCAGAGGGAGAAGATGTTGAGAGAGAGGGGGATGGTGCTGCTTCAACAAGAAAGGGATGTTGAAGGGAGATGGTGATGGGGCTGTTTTAACAAGAAAGGGTTTTTGAGAGGGGGTGATGAGAGGAAGAATGTTGAAAGAAAGGATGAAATTGGTTTATATCAATCACATTTATTAATATGATTGTGATTGCGGCATAAATACATCTGACTCTTGTGATAAAAAACAGAACAATGGCTTTAAAATAGGATTAAGAAGTGGAAGCTGAAGCAGAGGCTGAAGCGGAATGAGTGAAGACCCTCTGGAGTTCAATCATGCGGGCATAAGCCCCATCTGGGTGGTGCTTGAGGAGGTGGTTGTGGGAGCCCTGTTCGGCAACCTTACCGTCGTCGATCACGGCAATGACATCGGCGTTTCTAATGGTTGCAAGCCTGTGAGCAACGACAACGGTGGTTCTGGACTTCATCATTCGATCCAGAGCCTCCTGCACGGTCCTCTCTGATTCGGCGTCTAGGGCACTGGTGGCCTCATCCAGGAGGAGAATTGAAGGGTTCTTCAGTATGGCCCTAGCAATGGCCACGCGCTGCTTCTGGCCACCGGATAGCTGCACGCCGCGGTCGCCCACTTTGGTATTGTAGCCCTCCGGGAGAGCGGCGATGAACTTGTGAGCGTTGGCAGCCGTGGCCGCGGCCACGACCTCGGCCTCCGAGGCGCCCTCGTGGCCGTAGACGATGTTTTCGTAGATGGTGGTGGCGAACAGAGCGGGCTCCTGCTGTACGAGTCCGACGTGGCGGCGGAGCGATTTGAGGTTGTATTTTCGTATATCTTTGCCGTCGACGAGGACCCGTCCGATGGGCGGGTCGTAGAATCGCAGTATGAGGGCGATGACGGAGCTCTTGCCAGACCCGCTGGCACCCACCAGCGCGAGCGACTTGCCTGCCCGTACCCTGAGGGTGAGGTCCTTGAAAATTAGCACGTCCGGGCGCGACGGGTAGTAGAACTCCACGTGCTTCAGGTCGATGTCGCCCTTAACTGCGGTGACTTTGACGGCGTCCGGGTCGTCCGGCTCGATCTCCGTCTTGCGGTCCAGGACTTCGAACACTGACCGTATGGCGCGGCCTCCCTTCACTATGTCGGGTGTCAGGGCCAGCGTCTCGGCCGCGCCGTTGGCGGAGACCATGAGCACCATGAATACTCTGATCACTTTGCCAAAGTCGGAGAGGTTGTGCTTGACCAGCCACGACGCGTACCAGAGCCCTATGGCGTACGACGCGTAGAGCAGGAACTGTGCCAGCCCGAACCCGCTGCCCGCAATCTGTCCCTTCCAGAAACATTTCTTCAACGGCAACTCCAGCTTCGATTTCAGTAGCCTCACCACTTTGCGCTCTGCATTGAATGCCTGGACGGTTCGTACATTGCTGACTGCTTCCCCGGCTATCATGCTGGCCTTGGCGTGGTTGCCTTCTAGGTCGCCTCCGAAACCGGTCATGAACATTTTCTGCAACAAGGACGCACACAACGTGAATCACCCATAAGAGAATCCATTTATCAATCTTGCATTAAATGCAATATACTTTGATATTAAATAAAATCAAAGATAGTCATGAAATCACTTAGATGTAATTGTGTAAGGAAAGTGTTTTTAGGAACCTTGAATTTATTTAATTCGCAAAAGTTTTAGTGTTTAGAGTTTGTAAGTTCTAAAATAATATTTTGAATTTTAAAAATGTTTTTTTGAATTAGTCAAAGTATTAGGATTTGGTTGAAGTATTCAGGACAAAGATTTAACAAGTCAAGCAAATTTTAATAATGTAATTAATTTAAAATACATTAGTATTTACATTATGGATCAGAAAGGTTTACTATTTAATATTTTGAATAACAAAATAAAAATAATATATATATTAAAAATCATTTTCAATAACAACAAAAAACTATTTTAAACAATTTACAAAAAAATAAAAAAACTCTTAATATTATGTTTTATTATCAGATTCTTACCCAAAAAGTCTATTATTCTATTTAGAATGTGAGGCCAAAAAGGAAAGTTATGCAAATAAGCTGGTAGGTAGCTTTTGGGATAATCTATTTTGGGAGGGGTTCATGGAGAAATTGAGAGCAGTAATTTTGAAGCTTCACAAAAAAAAGCCAAATGCATCAAGCAGATGAAAAGTCTCATAAACTATCTTTAACCTCGTGAACATTAACATAATTTCTTTTTTCTTTTTCTTCTTTCTATTAATTAAACTATACCGAATACAACTTACATAAAATAACTACCATAACAAAATATACATTGAAATATTAAATTATCTACCTAACAAAATATACATTGAAATATCTAAAATAACAACTTTTCACCTTGAACAAAAGGATAAAATAACAACTTTTCACCTTGGACAAAGGGCTATTTTGTTGATTTGCATGGATTGTCTCTGAATTACCTTTTGGACTCAGAATGCTTCCACCCTTTCTCATTGACAATCCATACAAATCAATCTAACCAACGTAACATTATTATACATATTATTCAAAATATAATGCAAACAATACACTATTGCAAAATATAATGCAAACGTTGAAAAACTTGGAAATATCTGGAGGTAAAATTGGTCATGTTCTTGAATAAGAAAGTACACACTCTCATCCAGTGAGAATAAATTTTACAAAAATAAACCTACAATTTCTCTATGCAACATAACAAAATCAGGAGTAGTTTTTTTTAATTTAATAAAAAAAATTTAAAAGTTAAATATTAAGTTGTGTATTTTGCAGAAATTGAATGCTTTAAAGATTTTTTTAAAAGGGAGTTTATCTATTATACATTTTGGAAATCTGATGATTTTATTTTGTTTTTCTAATTTGTGATACTTACTTCAAGTTTTTTCTCTCTAATTTCTAAATCGTTTTCTCTAACCCTATTTTCTATCTTTATATCTAAAATCTACCAAATTCCCAAAATTTATAATAAATAATCTAAACTTTTTTTATCTATTTATACATTCAAAAATACAATTTACACCTAAAAACAAAAACAAAACCTCTCCTCCTAAAATTTATCTACACTCATTCCCTGGCCCTCGCCCTCGCCCTCGCCCTCGCCCTGTGAAAAAAAAACCTGCAGAAATTAAGCATTTCCAATTCATCTCACATCACATCGTCTTAACTACCGTTGACCAAACCTAATTGTCGTTTAACCCTCGTCGTCTCATTGATGGAGTTACTTTAAAGTTTTTACTGCACGAACTACGAAGATGATCAAATCAGATATGACATTCTACCTGCAAAAGCGTGGCAGCAACCACAATTGGAAAAACTGCAATAAGAACTAATGCGAGTCTCCACTGCAACACAAACCCTATGGTACATGCGACCAGCATTAACGCGGAATTCTGTACTATCATGGAAATCCTGTCGCCAATGGCAGATCTCACATTCGTGGCATCAGAAGCCAAACGAGCGGCAACTTGGCTGCTGTTGTTCTCTTCCCGATCAAACCAACTGACCTCATTGCGAAGAATCGCTGACAGACAAAAGGATTAGGGTTATCATCAGTCAGATTCATACTTCAAAAAACATAAAAACCAGTACTGAAATTTTTTCACGGAAACCGTTTTGTTCACCTTCGAGCATTGTCTGTCGGACCCGCTTGGTCAGATTCTCGCCAACGATTTCCCAGAAGGAGTGCTGCACCGTATTGAAAATGAGGGCGCCGAACGATATCCCTATCAGAACGAAGCAGTATTTCTTGATTTCATTTTTTATGTATAACGGATCAGGGTTGTAATAGATGCTCAGCACGGCACTCAGGATGTAAGCGAAGAGTGCGCTTATGGAACCGCAGACCATGGACCCTACGGATCCTAGTAAGGCATAGGCCCATTCTGGGGCATTCATCTTGACTAGTCTCCAGAATGACCCTGCCTGCTCTATGAAGGGTACTTTCTCTGTTTTGTGTGCTGAGTTGACATCGACAGATGTGCTGAAATCGGAAGTTGAGAAGTCTGAAAGCCTTTTGGAATAGGGAGATCGGCCATAAGAAGAATTTCTTCCAATTATGGGCGAGCTCACAGAATTCCTTGCGCTGGAGGGCCTGGAAATGGGCAAACAAACAAAAAATCAAAACGAGAATACAAATCTATGTTCATTCTATTTCCCCTTTCTTCCCGGGATCATTCAAACTGATAAATACTGAGAATTTATGGAAGGTACAAAACAAGTTTCCTTTTTATCTTGGTGATGAATGAGTGGGTCATTCAGAATGTGACAAAATGTAAAAGTCCATAAACTTCTACAGAGTAAAATCTAAAGTACCAATAAACACTATAAGGGTTAATGGGAGGAGCAAAACGACTACATTTTAAGAAAAAATATTTATCTCTGGACCGAATAAAACCATTATAATTTGAGGAAAAAAAAAATGAAGGATTGTATGAGAAGGCATCCAAACAGTTCGGTGGAAAATCTCTCACTCTAATAAAACCAGAAAAACTTGGCAGCTGCTAAATAATTTTCCAAAGAAAACCCTGAGGATCTATAGACAAACGAAACAATTATAATTTCACAAACTGCTAATCTAAGGACGAACAAAACAAGTGTAATTTTATGAAGAAGAAGCTGAGGATAAACATTATAATTACAGTTTTACAGAGAAGGCCCAAGTATTTATGGGACTGCAAAAAAATCACAATTTTATAAAGAAGGCGAGAGGATTTATGGGAGAAACAAAACAATTCCAATTCTATAGACTTTCAGTGGGAAAACTATTGCATAGGTTAACCACAATGTGCCATTATTGACTTAACATAGTGGGATAAAACCTTTACCTGGCACTGCTCTTTCTTGCATTGTTACCAAGCTCATGGGCAGTTTCTTGGAGTCTGATCAATGTTGAATAAGCCCCGTCATCCCCTTTTGAGATAAGGTCATCGTGAGTCCCCATCTCCAAAATGCTCCCCTGCTGGACAACTGCCACTAGATCAGCCTTCCTAATGGTTGAGAGACGATGTGCCACAACTACTGTTGTTCTTCCTATCATGAACCTGTCAAGGGCTTCCTGAACAAGTTTTTCTGATTCAGAGTCCAGAGCACTGGTTGCTTCATCCAAAAGTAGTATGGCCGGGTTCTTCAACATCGCTCTGGCTATTGCAATGCGTTGCTTTTGTCCGCCTGATAGTTGGCCACCTCGTTCACCAACCTGGAGTTGCAGACCCAACTTAGTACAAATCATAACCATGGCTACTATCAACTCTGACATATAGAAAAGGAACAATGAGATGGAAGAAAAGTGCTATAAACCATAGACACATAGTTCAACTCCTGGGGATTTGGGTTATAAAGGGAAGGGAAGGAGACTTGATAGTGGGAGAAGGTATTCCAGGATGACAAGGTAAAGATATCAGACTGTTGTTATTCACACACACAAGTTATAAAGAGCGACTGGAAGACTGAGCAAGGAAACAAGCATAATCACCAAACAACTAATCAACCATCTCTGCAACAAACAATCAACTGACAACTAATCAATCATCTCTGCAACAAAGAATTTTCAGTTATTACAGCTAGCAGCACATACCTGAGTGTCATATCCTTCGGGGAGTTTTGTGATAAAAGAGTGTGCATTTGCAACTCTGGCTGCTTCCTCCATTTCCACCTGGGTTGCATCCTCTCTTCCCAATAGCATGTTTTCCTTAATGCTTGTTGCAAACAATGCCGGTTCCTGACTCACAAGCCCTATCTGCTGTCTAAGCCATTTCAACTGCAGAGTTTTGATGTTACACCCATCAAGTAGCACTTGACCTTCATTCACAGAAATTAAAAACACAATACTTTTGAGAAGCAATTCATTAAACTAAAAACCGGAGTTCAGGGTATGAAAATGCCATGTAAAATCATGTATTGGATACCTTCAATGGGGTCATAGAAGCGCTCGATCAGAGCAACTACAGTACTCTTTCCCGACCCACTTCGACCAACCATAGCTACAGTTTTTCCTGCGGGGATGTTCAATGAGAAACGGCTGAGAACGGGTATCTCTGGTCTAGAGGGATATGCAAAACTCACGTTTCGCAGCTGGACATGGCCTGTGACTGCGGGCAGAGTAATTCCATCAGAGTAGTTTCGATCAATCTTGGGCCTGTGATCAATAGTTCGAAATATATTCACAGCAGCAGATTTTGCCTTTGCAAATGCTGTCATGCTGGGAGTTGCTTGCCCCAATGCTCTGCAACAACAGATTCACATTGTAAAATCACTTCCTACAAATCAAATTGTGGAGAAACAAGAGAAAACAGGCAATTGGGTATACTACATACAATCCACCGATCATGACTGAAAACATAGTAGATATGGCCAATCCTCCATTTGTATCATGGTGCGTCACAAGCCATCCTCCATACCACAGAAGCAGAGCATAACAGCAAAATATCACACAATAAGTTGACCCCAGCCCAAATCCCTTTACCAGACCACTCTTATATCCAATCTTCTGAGCCACACTCAGCGACGCAGAATACGCTTTCAGCGCTTTCTCCTCGCCTACGAATGAGAAAACCGTGCGAATTTGTGCCAAGGCCTACAAGTTGAATTGAATTAAATTTAGCCCCATTAAAAACAATTCAATGCCTCGCTAGAAAAGGGAGCTGATTATATCAAACAAAACAATTCAATTCCTCGCTAGAAAAGGGAGCTGATTATATCAAACAATTCAGCACCTGTTCTGCAATGTTACCAGCCTCTGCATATGCATCCTGACTCTTGGAGGAAAGCTTGGTTATCGTTATGGTATGAACGGCTCCAAACAAGGCTATCAATGGCACCACTGCAAGAGTCAGCAGAGCCAACTTCCACACTGTGATGAACCCCACCACAAAACCAGCCACAAATGTCGCCATGTAATGGATGAAATTGCCTAGCTGCGAACCGAATTACATCAAAGTTAATGAGATTTCCAGAATCTAATCTCAAGAGGAAGATTATAAGCAATTTCAAAAGGCCCCAAAAAGAGGAGTAGCAGGGGAATGGAAGGGTGTTCATGAGTTCTTCAAGACCAATCGTAGACTGTACTGATAAAAGGAAAAGGTCAAGCAAACAAACATACACTAAGTAATCAATTAACCATTAGTAAGACACAACAGTTCATTTTGGCTGTCTCCATTGACATAAATTGAAACCGTTGAGAACATAGAAAAAGATTAACTGACCTTCTCACTGATAGCATCCTGTACAGCCACAATGTCGCTGCCGATAGTATTGATGATGTCGCCCGTCCGTGCATCAATGTCGAAGTATTCCACATCTTGATTCAGAGTGGCCTCCAGATACTTGATCCGGAGCCTGGTCGACTGCCTCTCCCCAGTCCACATCCAGCATGAAATCTCTGCAGCCACAATCAGTCCAGTAAAAATTCAGACAACCCAGTCCACATCCAGCATGAAATCTCTGCAACCACAATCAGTCCAGTAAAAACTCAGACAAACTAACAAAACATTGTAGATGGACTGCTGAAGCTGAACTGTACTGTGTAAGTAGGATGAAACGTCGGAAGACTCTGCCCATCCTCAGAGGCCTCAGCGACAAAAGAAATTTTGATCCCTGCAGATGGGCAGAGTCTCTGCCCGCGAGTTTCTGCCTCCTTACACAATTCAGCTCTAGAAATCTATCTCCAATATGAACAGAAGTGAAAATCCACATTCTAACAAAAAAAAAATCTCTAAATCCCAAAAAGGCCTTTGTCGGATCTGCACAAACCCGCCCATGAAGAAGCCCAAATCGTTGCCCCGACAATCAGAAAGTCGAATGCATACTGCATCACACAGCAACACATTCAATTAACCTCGCAAGCAATCGACATCGCCAAATCAGACACTGAGAAAATCTCACAGCTAAATACAATCAATTAACCTCGGCATCATCACTAAGGCACCCACCTTGAGAACCTCCTGCATCATCTTCTCAGGATTCCCAGTGTTCGATCCAAAAGAATTCACAAGACTTGCAAAAAACCGCAAGAAAACAGGCAGGGAGCTCCCGTGAACGATAGCCCCGAGCGTCCCGACAGCCATGAGGCAATAATCCAAACTATCAGCAAAGGCAAAGAGCTTATAAAAAGGCACGCTCACAGGTTTCCCCTTCTCATTCTCTATCACATTTTCCTCAACACCCAATCTCTCAATTTCTCCCCCTGGAACATCCATTGAATGTTCCTCGTCGACCCTTCCTTCCTTCCTCCCCTGCGACGACGACGAGCCGGACTCCCGAGATCTTCTCTGTGTTGGCGAAATCTGCTCTCCAACAACGAGCTCGACGCCCTGGATCTCAGACCATTTCCACCTCTCCACTGCCTTTATCTGATCTGGAGGACTCTTCCTAGAGCCACTGAATGACATTTTTATAAATTCAGCTTTACAGATTGTCGAAACGGATTATAATTAACTGTTACAGGCAATGTGGGTGTGTCTGCTTCCTTTGTCTTCTTTAATTTCCCCACTTTTCCACTCGGATTCTCATGTCTGTCGAATTCGTGCGCCAACATATGGAGGCAGTTGGAACTGTAGAGCGTGGGGTCACTGAGACACAGACACCCACCCTCCTACTCCTACTAGTACTAGTGCAGCACAGACAAAGTATACGTTATCACTGGCTGGCCACCATGGCAAAATTAATCCCATGAATTTTCCCCAACATCCATCTCAATCTGTCAATTCTCCCACCACATTTACCACTCACCAATAATCATAAGAATCTTGCTGCTCCATTCCAGTGCCAAAGCAACCCAACACAATCTAATCCCTTTAACCACCTTTGTTTATACTCGGTCGGCAGGTAGGTATATGAAGAAAAACAGCACCCCGGATGCCAGTGGCGAATTTTACACATTTCACAACCCATACGTACATGAGTTTTGACAAATTTTGCTGCAGTTCCATCTTTTGAAAAAGTTTTTTTAACTATTGGGATTGTTAATTAATGTGCAGAACGAATGGATGGGTGGCACGCTGTCCAAATCCCCTTGATTAGAGCAATCATTTGATGATTCGAGGAGCCCTTGATGGGAAACCAGTATGATTAGTATAATTGGTAGAAAACGGGTACGGAGTATTTTACATGGACAAAATTAAAAATTGACAATAATGCCATAGTAGTCAAAGGCAATGGAAAAAATTATATAGCTCAGAGTTGAAAATGAGAGGTGGGTAGGTGAAAGAAGCAATACGGACTTACTTTCTTCCGCATAAGTCATGGTTGGTGTGAGGGACCCATAAGCTCATGGTAAAAACTCTCCCTCATTAAGTCTCGTTTAACTTAGGAGTCATCTTTTCATATTGAAAGTCTAATATTAGATTGCTCTGGGTTTTTTGCTATAATTTTTTTTAAATAAAGTGGAGTTTTGGATCCCAATGCTAAATCCCTACCAACTCCTTTTCATTTTTTCAAAACATCTATGTGCTATCTCAATGTTGGGATTTGGATAAATAAAGAGGGGTGGCATATTTTTTGGAATATTTTTGGGTTTTTGCTAAACATTTTTTCTTTGTGAAGAAGAAACATCTAATTCTGCTATCTCAATGTTGAGATTTGGATAAATAAAGAGGGGTGGCATATTTTTTGGAATATTTTTGGGCTTTTGCTAAAAAAAATTGGAATAGGGTACCAACATTTTTTTTCCTTTGTGCATATAAAACATTTAATTGTGCAATCTCAATGTTGGGATTTAAATGAGTAAAGAGTTGGCATATTTTTGGGAATATCTTTTGGTTTTTCCTAAAAAATTGGAATAGGGTTTGTTTTTTGGGAAAAAATTATTTGTACTGAGGTAATTTGAATAGGGTTTGGCTTTTTGCTGGAAAAATTATTTTTGTCAGGTAATTTGAAATAGTTTGCAAGGTATAATGTTTATTCATATTATTGAGAAACAGTTTTGAATTTTGTGGTTTGGTAGTATAGAGAATAAATTATCTACATACCTTTGTATAGAGAATGAATTATTACTTATGGTATTTTTTATGATGTTTTTTTAGGAAATGAATGTGATTTTCATTTTAATTGATATATATTTGAGTATATTATTTAGGTTGTATAGAGAATGAGTTATTATTCATGACATTTTTTATGATGCCTCTTATAAAATCAATGTGATTATTATTTTAATTAATATATAAAAATTTCTAATAGAAAAATTAATTTGGGTTTATTATTTAGTTTATATAGAGAATGAGTTACTATTCATGACATAATTTGGGTTTCTTATTTAGTTTGTATAGAAAATGAGTTATTACTCATTGCATTCTTTATGATGTCTTTTATGAAATAAATGTGATTTTCATTTTAATTAATATATAAAATATTTCAATAAAAAAATTAATTTGGATATATTATTTGGTTTTCTTCTTCAACTTTTTTATTATTAAGTTTACAAGTATTTAGTAAAGTCACTCTTAAATAAATTTGGTTTGGGGATCCTTCTTGTGGGATACAATGGGTATACATCTAACTATTAAAGCTTCCATCAAAAAAAAATAGTGGGTTGGACTAAAACTCACTTATAAATATGATTTATGAAAATCACAAGGTTCTTTATCAAGCAATGGTGCCCCAGATTTAACCTTACAAAATCTCCATTAGAGATCCCAAATTGATTGTAATGTTACCAAACTCTACAAGCCATTATAATGTTCTATGTAATTTTATTATCCAACATCCATAAACCAATAGCTATGTTTCCAATACCTACATAGAAACATGCATACATTTAGACTCATTTATGCAAAGGTCTTCTTGTGCAAATTGCATTAAAGATAAAGATCAAAGCTAGGCACAACTTTTTAACTACAAACACGTAAACTCCCCATGCAAAGTATGTTTCTACCGCGGACATGTGGGGACATCATGTCTAAAGGAAAAGCTATCATAGAGTTTGGAAAATAAAAAGCCTTCATGGTAGAAAGTTTTGAAGATGGGTCATCATGACGTCAAACCCAATAAAACTTTAAATAAAATTACAACTGCAACTATTGTAACATGAACCCAACAAAACTTTAAATAAAATTACAAGTGCAATTATTGTAACAATGACGCCAAACTTAACAAAGCTTTAAACAAAATTACAAGTACAACTATTACAACAATGACTATTCTAGTTTCAATAAAATGTAGATTCATGGTTTTGATGAAAATTCACTTCTAAATATTTATTATTAATTTTTTTTTTAAATAATAAAAAATACACAGGGAAAAAATTTATATAAAAAAACCACTTTTATAAATACATGTTTAAATAATCTAACCAATTAAATAAATAAATTAATAAATTAAGATAAAATATAACATCTAGCCATACATTAACTATTTATCATTAAAATGTAAACATATATATATCATTTTAAATATAATTATTTTTATATTATAAATAAAAATATTTACTTATCATTATAAGTATAATTATTTTTATATTATAATAGGAATTCACATAAGGAAAAAGAACCTTTAAAGAAAAAAGTTTACAGGCCATTGCTCTTTCTCGTTGATTTCCAAGCCCTTATTGATTTCAAGTTCTTTTGCAGCTTTATAAAACTATATAAATATATTTTCCTCAATTAAAGCCCAAGATTGCGCATCACTCCACTTAAGACAATCTTATTTTTCTAATCCTTAGTTAAGGCACCAAAAACAAAAACAACACATAACCCCTTCTTATTTTTCTAATCCTTAGTTAAGGCACCAAAAACAAAAACAACACATAACCCCTTTTTCTTTTCAGGGGTGCCAAATGATCATTCCTTCCCCAAGTTATTTTAATCCTCAACAAGGAAAAGAGAATAATACAAGGGGATATGGAATAAAGATTATTTTAATTATCACTGCACACTAAGTCCCACAAAGGACTCCAATAATGCCTAGAATTATCTGCCCGGAGCATGTGACCCACACTCCTCTATCTCACACTTTGAGTGTTCATGTGGGTGTTTAAAAATTTAAAATAAAAATCCCTCTGAGCAAGATCTTTCTATTCCATAGATAAACAAAATCTACCAATTATTTCACTAGATTGTCTTCACCTATCTGGAAATCTAGAGCAATCCAGAACATCCATTTTCTATTCTCTGGGAGCAAGTGACAAAAATGTAGATCCAGTATTGATACTTCATCATTGTAAAGTTGTAACTTTCTTTTACATATAATATATACTTTCTTTTACATGATTTGGTACTAATTAACATACAAGTGTCTAGACCTAACCATGTAAGGCTTGATTTTTTTTATATATATTGTCATAAGTCAGTTATGTATCGATTTTTTAATTTAGTTGTTTAATGGATTACCAAATATTCTCTCTGCCATATTTCTGATACAAGTGTACTCATTTATGCATCCAAGACTTTTATCATCCAAAAGTACATTGGATTAGCATGCCCATCTAGCAAGATCCCCATGCCATGTGAACAGTACTATGGTTACACAGAAAATCATTGAAGGGTTGTTGAATGGCACTAATATGAAAAACAAAGAGTTTACTTTCATGGTCTAAAATAAAAAAAGCATCTTAGGAGACTTATACATAAAGACAAACATTTTTCAAATGCTCCTTGTTTCATACTTTACTTATTTTTCTAATCACATAAGATGGAAAAGCAAGCATATATTGGTTTACTTTTATATATATATATATCTTTTTATAAAACATATTCCCAAGCAAAAGAACCAATTATAAGTTTGATTTTAAAATATATTGTTATCTAATCATTTATTAATACATTTTTCAATTATATGAGTGGAGTCTTTTTCACATAAAGTTTATTTTAATTTTCATGTACTATAGAAAATAATTTAAAAAATGAAGGCCACTCAATTTTAAAGGAGTGGTCGAAATTTATCATGAGAAAGGTTAATAATGATGAGCTATAATTTTAAAAGTTTATTAAATTGTTATTTAAATTATAATTTAGTATTTATTTAAAAATAATATATATATAATATATATATAATATATATATATATATATATATATATATATATATATAAAATTGTATTCAAGTTGAGGTAGCCAGCATAGTTATATATAATAGTAATTATTGGTGTTCTTTATTATAATTATGGGTGGTTTATTTATTTTTATGGAGATATAATTATGTAATAAATATTTTTTTTTATTTAGTAAATTAATATAGTTAAGTAATTAAAAATTTTGATTTTAGCAAATGATTGTTTTTCTTACTTAGTTTTTGACATTCAGAAAATCTCATTTTACAATGAATCAATGTACAAGACAAGATGAGGTTATTTTAGAACTAGATCTCCTTAATATATATAGGAGACAAATGGTACAATTACAATTGAAGTGTTTAGTTGATCACATTAATATAAAAAAAGTAGAAATATAACTCGCTATGTGGGGCTTAACATGGGGGGTTTATGTTTAACGTGGGCTTTATCTAGGGCTTAACATATCGTTCCCCTACGAACAAGTGTTGTTTTCAACATTTGATTAATTGCATGCATTTTTGCATAAATAAATCATCTTCTCGTGTTGCCTTTTCCACTGGTGGGTTCTTCCATTTGATGAGGTACTTAATAATTGCTCAATTTCACAGCTACTTAATCCCTATTTCAAGTATTATTTATGGTTCTAATATGATTTTCCCTTCATTATATCTCTAATCAAATAGTTTGGATTATGATCTTGTCACTAATTATCTTCTTTAAAACGCAAAACATGGAAGATTCGATGTACAAATGAAGATGAAGGCAACTCTAATTTGTAAGTCATACTTCCAATCGTCTACAACACCTTATAGGGGTCATAATACTTGGGTGTTGATTTATTTTCCTTCTTTTATTGTTTGAGGGACATATGTTTATATAGTTGTATCCTCAAAAATACACAATCACCCACTTCAAATTCCTTTTCACTGTGACATTGATATGTTCGTTATTTCATTCTATTGTGTGTTATAACAAAGTTGTCCTTCAATAGTTTAAGAACCTCTCGTTGGTGCCCTATGTGATCCTCTAATACTTGAACCTTTGTAACCTCTTTCAAGGGTGATGTGATGGATGGAGGAGGATATCCATAAAGTTCCATAATTAGGGACATTTTGATCAAGTATGGAAGGATTTGTTGTACCACCATTTTGCTAAGGGAAACCACCTGATCCCTTGTGTCTATTTATCAAATGAAAAGAAAAAAAGATATCCCTCTAAACATTTGCTCAAAATCTTAGTTTCCCATTGGATTAAGGATGGTAAGATGGGTTGTTGGCCAATTGAGTACCCAAACAAGAAAATAATTTAGTAAAACAAATTCTAGTGAAAATTAGATCGCTATCACTTATAATAATCTTTGGAATTCCATGTATTTTTGAGTTGTTTCCATGAATCTACTACTATTGTACTTGTTTTAAAAGGATGGGAAAGATGAAAAAAATGGGCATACATCGTCAATCAATCAACTAATACAGTGATGACATTCTATTGTGTGTTATAACAAAGTTGTCCTTCAATAGTTTAAGAACCTCTCGTTGGTGCCCTATGTGATCCTCTAATACTTGAACCTTTGCAACCTCTTTCAAGGGTGATGTGATGGATGGAGGAGGATATCCATAAAGTTCCCTAATTAGGGAAATTTTGATCAAGTATGGAAGGATTTGTTGTACCACCATTTTGCTAAGGGAAACCACCTGATCCCTTGTGTCTATTTATCAAATGAAAAGAAAAAAAGATATCCCTCTAAACATTTGCTCAAAATCTTAGTTTCCCATTGGATTGAGGATGGTAAGATGGGTTGTTGGCCAATTGAGTACCCAAACAAGAAAATAATTTAGTAAAAAAAATTCTAGTGAAAATTAGATCGCTATCACTTATAATAATCTTTGGAATTCCATGTATTTTTGAGTTGTTTCCATGAATCTACTACTATTGTACTTGTTTTAAAAGGATGGGAAAGATGAAAAAAATGGGCATACATCGTCAATCAATCAACTAATACAGTGATGACATTCTTTCCTTCATATTTAGGTAAACTTGTAATAAAATCCATTGAAACCTCCCCCCAATGTTGAATCAGTATAGTTAATGGTTGTAGAGATTTAAGGCTTGATTTTCTCTCCCTTATTATGTTGGAAAACCACACATTTAGTCACAAGATATTGGACATTAATTATCATCCTTGATCCTATGGTAGGTTTTCAAGAACCATGAATGTCCTTCTATAAAAAAAAGTGTGCAATTCCAAAAGCACCTTTTGTTTGAATTAGGAATTCTTACATAAATATAGGTGATTTTGATACCATGGTAGATAATCCTTCCACACAATTTTATCTAATGCACTGGTTATTCTTTGAAAATGATGTTATTATGTGTATTTATGCATTTTTTCCCTTATTATATATGTAATTACTTCATTGAAAAGAGGTTGTATATTTAGAGACTTGGCTAAGTTTAGAGAAATCAATATCACACTTATTTCGCAATCATGTTAACTCGTATATTGTAGTTTTTGAATGGTCTTGCATACCTTCTTATGTTGCTTCCATTTTTCCCTTTCTTATTCCACCCAATCATATTATGAAATAGAAATAGCACATAATTGTTGAAAAATGCAGCAAGAAAATCTCAGTTTCATTTTACCTTGGTCAAACTAGAGATAATTTGAATTTCCACATCAGTAGAAATCTTGGAGGTAGTTAACTAAGGTGACATGGATATAGTCACTCAATTTACTCAATTAATTTGAGTTGGAGGGTTTCAGTTCAGTTAGGAATGAGTGATTTCTAAGTTGTAGGAATCTAACTTAGTTATATTAAGTTGTGTTCATCTAAACTAGTTTTAATTGTTGGAGGAACTAGTGGAAGGTTAGTTGTGTAGTGTGACTTCAGTCTAACTCAGTGATCATCCAATTAACTGAGCAATCAACCCAAAATAGCTAATGCATGCAGATAATTTAAGTTACCCTGTTGAGGTGGAGATTCCAAGGTAGTGTAACACCAGTTGTAGACAATTATGGAGTGTAATGGTGTTTCATGCAGTATGATGATCAACCTCGGGAATTGCACAATCCATTTTGGAAAAATTCCTAAATAATAGGTGCGTAATTTCTCAAGGAATTGCGCAAGGAAATAGGGGCTCAAGAAGAGGCAAAAATTGACTAAGTCTGGGTCAGAGCTTCTTAGTGAGAAGATAGATAGGTTATTCACTTGCAGTTTGTGCTCAGTTGAGCAAAGCAATTGTAATACATCTCTATTCATCAGATTAATGCAAGTAGGCATTGAGGTTTTTACTAGATTGCTTTCCCCAGGAAAAATATTGTGTGCATGTGTGTTATTTCTCATTGCATGTTTGTGATTGATGTTCTAAATTGTGAATTGAATTTCGCAAAGCAGTAGAGTAGGTTTGTGTCATGTGAATTTGATTAAAACTTCATGAGCAGTTGTAAATCTACAACATAAATTCTACATGGTATCAAAACAAGATTCACAGTGGAATAAGATTTCGAAGTTGTTTCTCGGGAGGCTTGAATTTGCAGGGCAGTGTAGCAGGATCTCTTCAGAGTTAGGAAGGTGAGCTTCATCGGGTTGAGACTTGAGTATGCCTTGGAAGGCAACTCTAATTTTATCACATGAAAGGATCACATGGAGGTAGTAATAGATGACAATAGATTGCTAGAATACATCAAGACAAATGTTTCAAAACCACATCAATCTAATGCCCAAAACCTAGCCCAACGGAAGAAATATGTAGCCAAGGCAAGGAGAATACTCTTTGAAGGAATACGAGCTCACATTGTCTCGAATCTCCATGGGAAAGAAACTCATTTTGCAATGTGGAAAGCACCGAAAAAATTGTTTGAGAATAGTAGTGACCACAGGAAGATGGCGCTCAAGGATAAACTTTGAAATATCGAGATGCAGAAGAATGACACTATTCTACAGTATTTGAGAAAGTTCACACAAGTTCGTGATGAACTTGGCGGGGTTGGTGTTAATGTTACAGAATATGATTTGGTAAGACTATCCCTTCTAGATCTTCCCAAGAGTTGGCATAGCTACCAAGATTCAGTGAACGAGAGGGAGAAACTACCAAATTGGGAACGTTTATGGTCAGATTTGGTACATGAGGAAATAAGGTAGAATACCAGAGATGGAGCTTCATCCAATGGAAAGGATGAATAAAACTTTACATTGGTTGGAAAGGGAAAGAAGGGAAAAGGGAAGAAATCTCAAATCAAACCAGAATCTGGCCAAGGGTGGAAGAAGAAAGCATTGTACAAAATTAAATGCTTCAATTGTCATGAATTCTGGCATTATGCCATGAAGTGTCCACACAAATAGTCAAGCAAGAATACCTCAGGAGAGCAGCAAGTGAAGCCTTGGCTTCACAGTTTGAGCTTGACTTCACCCTTATTGCATGCATGGCGAGCACAATGTTGGGGAGTGTGTGGTACTTGGACTTTGGTGCCTCGTTCCACATGACAGGGTGTGGAGAATTTTCCAGTGACCTGGAGAGAAAGATCTCCAGATGCTCATTGAGATGGGGATGGTGGAAGTTACAGTGCAACCGAGATTGGTTCAGTCACCTTTCAGAGGGAGTCAAGATCCCCTCTTAGACTCCAAGATGTCATGTTTGTTCTAGGCCTAAAGAAAAATATCATCTGTGTTGCAGTTTTGGAAGACTGTGGTTATGATGTGATCTTCAACAAAGGAAAATCATTCTTGAGACACATAGCCATAGGACAGGTGAAGCAGATCGAGGTTCATGTGAAGAACATGTATAAGCATGTGTAATATTATGTTGCATTAAGCACTAAGCAGGAGAAAGTGTAGAGTCATGATGTCAGAGAACTTTGGAACACAATAATTGGTCATTTGCATCATGGTGCCTTGAAGACTATGCACAAAATAACCACATGCCTCCTTAAAGGAGGACTTGAGCAGCAGGATGTTTGCAAAGGATGTACTTTAGGGAAATACACAAAATCCACATTCCATGATCAAGACAACAAAGCACATGTAGTCTTGGAAAGGATCCACTATGATGTCTATGGACCTTTCTTGATAGCCTCCACTGCCAGACATAAGTACTGTGTTATATTTGTTGATGATTTATCAACGAAGTGTAGGATCTTGTTCATGCGGAAGAAATATGAGACATTCTCCAAGACTCAAGTTCATGGAATTCAAGGCACTGGATGAGAAAGAAATTGGCAAGAAGGTGAAGGCTCTCAGGAGCGATAATGGAGGTGAATACGTGTCGAATGAATTCAAAAAAAATTGTGCAAAATAAGTCATTCGACAAGAGCTGACAACACCCCATAATCCATAAAATAATGGGGTGGCTAAGAGAAAGAACCGTAGCATTGTGGGAGAAGTGAGGGCTATGTTGCATAACCAAGGCCTACCACTACATTTGTGGGTAGAGGCATGCAACACAATAGTCTACTTGTAGAATCATAGTCCTCATTGGATTCTTGGTATGTACTATGATTACACCAGAGGGGGATTTCTTAGGGAGGAAGTTGGATGTGTCTCACTTCAAGATTTTTGGAGCCTATGTTTACTACCATGTCTCCAATTATTCTTGGAAGAATCTTGAGCCGACAATAGAGTTGGGGGTATTTTTGGGTTACATAGAAACTCCTCACAACTATGGTGTGTAATCACCTTCCCTCAAAATGATAGTTGTTCGAAGGGATGTAAAGTTTGATGAGGAGAAAGCGATGTGGTTCTTTCTTGAGAGGTAGCTTAAGTTCCCACTAGAAGAGGAGATTTTAACTCCAAAGGTGAAGCCTCAAGAAGTTGTGGAGCAACCACAAATTGAGGAACAAAGAGTGGAGATTTAACATCCTTGGTGAAAATTCCATGTAATAAAAATTAATAAAGGCAAAATAATAACCACGGTTGATGGGACACTTATTCCAAGTTGAATGTTGGGAAAAATCCTAGTGATGGGAATCACTTGTGATTGTTAAATGTCTAAGGAAATTGACAAAGGCAATGACTAAGGTTTGGGAAAGGAAAAATGGCATTTTTGGCACATTTATTTATGAAAATAATGGAAATTAGGAGAAAATGGAGGTGAAAGAGTCACAATTTGCATGTGAGGAGGAAAATGGAGGAAAATAATGGAAAATGAAGAAAATAGAGGCCTCATTCATAAAAAGGCTTATGAGGATTAGTTGGTAACCTTTTGTCAATTTAGTTTTGGAGTTCTCTCATTATTCTCTCTCTCTCTCATACTCTTGGAGACTGTTGACAATGTTGGACCTGCTAACATGTCAAGGGGATCTCACCTGTAAGAAGTCCCAATTAGACCTCAGACCGTTTGGTGTAGGAGTCCCAGTAGTGGGTTGTAAGGTAATGCCTTGATCGCGATGTCACACAGAGGCAAGTAAGATAACTCTGTTAGTAGCAAGGGTGTGACTGATGTAGTGAGTCAAGGAAGCTGTATTAGAGGTTCTAACACTTCAAAGGGGGAAGGAGGTGAAGGTGAGTTCCAGGTTGAAAGGGATTAATCCCAACTCAGCTGGGAACACATAACAAAAAAGTACATGCACAGCTTCTGGAGGAGAAATCCACTTAGATGCGGCAGTCACAATAGATAATATGTACAAAACTCATAGATTAGTCTAAAAAGAGTGCGACAATTGTTATAGCAAGGTTCATGTGAAAGGTCTTTTTGATGTTCGATAGAGAAGTCAACACAAACGGTGACAACATTAACAACAACATTCATATAATTGCATGTGAATCATTTCATACACAAGTACATAAGTTGAACAACATATATCATTAAGGCAATCAAAGCAGTCCAACTACAATAAAAACATATGCATGAAATTGTGTTGGCTCTTATTATATAAAGAAGTGTAAGTCATAATCATGCGATGCATCCATGTAAACCTGCTAGCCCCAACAGTGGAACATTATAGCCACATCCGCTTGCTCCAAAGAGATGTACTATCTTGGTGCAGTGGAGAAACCAAGGTGCATTACAATACTATCCAAGCCTTCTTCAAGATAGTCTTAATAGAAGCTTGGCTGACCAAAATCCATTACAATGAGTTATGAGGGACAATTTATAGCAAATGGTGGGTGACCCTTGAGATTCCCCTGTATGATAGTTCAACTACCCTCATGACTCTTCACCTACTCTATGATTGTTACATCCAACCATTGACACTTGACTTACACTTAACATGACTCAACATTACAATGCACATGTAGTCATGTGAGACAACATGGCTTGAGCAAGCCTTGCAAGACATCACTGACACTTGTTCCACTGTGATGAGACCAACTCTTTGACATGCTTGTGATGGTGAAGGTGGTGAGTTGATGCCAAGCTTGTTTGTTTGTGATAGTGTGCATGCACCTCATCGTGACATCTTGGTGAAGTGAACGCTTGCCTTCGTTGCAACCGGTGCATTGCTTCGACCCCTTCATCCAACTCGTCTGCTAACATGTGCATGGTCTTCTTGGGTATGGTTGAATCGGCAACAGACTGATGCATAGTGTCTGTGTTGATCTTCAAGTGTGTGTTGTTGGTCATGTGCATCAACTTACCGAAGTGCATGTTCAGCCCTAGTTGGACTTGCTTCTTGTCTTCACCTTGGTGAGTGTGTTGAATGGGTTGAATTGCATGCATGCACACAACGACACGCATGTAGCTGAATCCCTTGCATGCTATCAACAACACTGCTCACCATTTCTGCTCTGTGTCAGCTGCTAGGATGGATCCTTAACTTGTACGAGCGCAATTTCATCCATGAGTGTATGTTGCACCCACCGCTGTATATGTTCCTATTGCAACTCATTCATCTATCTATGCAACTTCATGTTCTTCCTGAGTTGTTGCTTCAGCACATGCAACTCCTTCTTTGTTCCATTTTCTGCCTTCGCATGATCTTCATTTCATGCCTGTTACACTGAAATTTGTCACCATGACTATCTGCAGTTAATATGGCTCCATCAATAGTCATATTATCCTCCTTGTCAAGCCTTATACCTCTGCTCTCCATGTCAAACTTCAAAAAAGAGAGAAAGTCATTAAAAAACATGTTTATCTCTGGGTACACAGGTTCTCTCTACCTTGCTTGCATGTACGCATCCCAAACTCATTGTACCTGCGTACTTGTACGCTCTGTAAGCCAAAGGATGGGTGCGTACCCCTGTAAAGGTCAAAAGGCGCGAGTTTCATCCTTAAAAAGTTACTTGTGGTCACTTCTAGAGCCTTCTAGAAGAGTGTTTGACGTGTATTGAGCGCCTCCAGATGGTTCATGCATCCCTATGACAGAGGAACTTATCCCATCAAGAGAGGAGCTACCCCATCCAAAAGAGGGAGTATCCCATTGATGTTGGAACTGAATAACTTCCTCTAGAACACTATAATACAGGCATTGGGCCAGAGGAGGGGAAGTTGAAAGCTGAACATTCCAAAGGGTAGATGCTCCTGGAATTAGGACTTCCTTGTAGAAGCTTGTGAGGAGAGATTACCATCCTTTCTTGTTTCATTTGGAAGTGGGTGAGCTTGTCAAAGTAGAGGAAAACTCTTGCTGGACCCTGGGAGGAACTTGCACAACACCAAGGCTCAGGTTGTAATGGTTTCTTTTTTGTTTCCTTAATACAAATAAGTCCATTCTTCTCAATGATTTGTTTTTAATGAATTGTTTCATATACTCCTTGGTCTATATGTTGAATATGCTTTGTTTTATGGAATATTCAGGTGTTATGTAATCGTTTGATTGTTAGTGTATGCAGGTTTCAAAGTGAAGGAGGAGCTCATCTGGATCGACGAGGCTGGACTGCTGCAACAAACGTTGGACTTGAGGTAAGATCGAAAAACACTTGGTTTCTCATAGAATAATGTATGTTTAGAGAAGGATTGCTCTTAATTGTCTTGTTTATCACTAGAGAGTCTTAGACTCCTAGGGAGGTTAGTTTTGTCAGCAAAAATAACTCTTTCCGCATGACAATGCCGTCACTTCATAGCCAGAGTCTCCAAAGTTTCTTTCATCATAAATGGACATACTTGAGCTTGGAACCTTGTTCTACCTCCGAGTTGTCAACAACCCTCCTCTTGCATTTATTGCATTTGGTATGTTGTCTTCAGCTGTTGTTCATGACGCTGCTGCTGTCATGTCTTGATGTCCTTGTCAACAAACAACATGATGTCTTCGTGGGTAGGCAAGTCCATGGACACTTGATCGACTGCATCCCCAAGTGTGCTTTGAACTGTGTTTGCGTCTCTTATCTCCTAGAAACCATTGTACTTGTACTGCTGAGAGGCAGATGAACACTTGGGATACCTGGAGACATGGCAACACTCATGACAAGCAATTTTTCAATTGAAAACAAAAATGAACATGAGAACTGACTTGCAACATACCTAGGTGCATGATCATGAAGGTTGCAAAATTTCAGTTGGGAGGTCGGGATACCGACTACAAAGACTGCACAAGGCACAATCTGGGTTGTTGGGAGACTGGCTGACTACTGGAACTACGCAATGCAGAGTCTAGTCTAGCTACTGACTGCTGGGATTGCGCAATGCACAATTCCAGTTGGGAAGGACTGCTGGCCTAGGGACAATTTTGTGCAATCTCTTGGGCCAAGCAGCCACTATCCTCCAGAAATGTGCAAAACAGTCCTGCAGACCAGTGTTGGGAAGGAATGCACAAATCTGGAGAGGAAGGTGAGCCTTCCTTTCCTAGATTGCGTAACGCAGCCTTGGTGAAGGCAGAGTCCGGGCCAACGTTGGGCCGACTCACCGATGGGCAACTGAAAGCAACTAAGACAGTAAATGCATGGTGACACTAAGTGATAGCAGAAGTGATTGACAGTGCATGCAAAACATGAACGAAATATTCAACAAATAGATCAACATGCATGTGGGTGAGGCAGTTCACCAGTTGGGTGAACGTCCGTGAAAAACAGTTTCATGCATGCGACAACAGTGAGATAGCAACAAAAACTGAAACAAAGCTAGGACAAGCTAGTATATATGTAAACGACAACAAGTGTTCAAAGAAATCAAGCAAACAATACTCACACAAGCGAAAACACAAAAGTGACAGAAATGCAGCAAAGGGCATGGGAAGCAGGCTTACCCCAAAACGGTTGATATGAATGTGCCGATTGCTCCTAGATGTGATGTGGGATACCATCACTGCAAGGTTGGTGTGAGGAATGCGCTCTGCAACATCCGATTGATGATTTTTGATAACATCGAGGCTATGACGCACATGGCACAAATCTAGGGGAAGCGACACTCGATGGGAGGTTTCTGAATTGCTCCTTGCATGTAACCTCCAACTGCTAAACATAGATCCCTAAGCCCAGGGATGCCTTTGCATGCTTCCTTGGGAGAAATAGTCTATGCATGCAAGTTTGTTTTGCTCGGTCATGGAGGAACCGGTCAACTCAGCTGCACATGCAAGGCACTAATCGACTGCTGGAGAAAAAATGCACATTTTTGGCTAGGAGCTGGGCTGGCTGCCTAGGAGATTTGTGCAATTTCTAGGCAAAGTAGCTGACTGCTACCTAGATTTGCATAAATTCTGAGCTGAGAAACCTTGCTGGGGAAATTTGTGCAAATCCTGCTAGGAGTGTTGCCAGGCAGGATTGCGCAATCTTGGAGCCCAGCAGGTGGCCAGAGAGGATTGCGCAATTTCTAGAGGGAAGTTTGGTTGCCTTTCATAAATGTGCAATTTTCAAGGGGAGGCTGCTCAGTCTGCAGCTGGACCAAGTCCGGGTGAACAACATGTGAGGGGAATGGATCAAGTTATGACCAACAGGCTGCCTTTGTGCAAGAAAGACATTGAAACTTGTGGACTTGATGAAGCAAGGCAAGCTGCTGTGAAGGTTGGAAGGGAGGCTTCAAAACGAGGCTAAGGCAAAATTTTGGAGGGTGGTTGTAGTCGCTATAACACTTAGCGACACACTGGTAGAACTCCACCTCTCTGAATAGACCTTGTTCGTGAAAAGAAAGTCTAACACCTCTGGAAGTATTCTTTAGTTTTCAACTCATCTTGGTTTCACATTAACTTGATTATAAGATGTAGCATCTGCCAAACCCTTGGTTGATTGACACGCATTCCAAGCCAAGGCAACATAGTTGTTTCAATTGGGGTTGAGGGGTAGATAGATGCACAAGCAGTGTAGTCGTCAGAGTCTTAGTTTCATCTCTGGTGTTACTCCACTGCCAGTAGGACTAGACAGTACCCCAATGGAGTCACATAGGAATACAAGCATGGCTCCGCTGCTAGCGAGTCTGGTCAGTACCCTGGCAGAGTTACTTTCATCACCTCCCTACGCAAGAAGCCTTTCTCTTCTTTCACCTTATTCATTTTTCATTTGAATTTTTGACTTTTCATATTTTCATTTTTCACTGTACATAACACATATTCATTTCACAGGTGGAAGAGGGATCCTGACTTATTGAGAGCAAAAGAGGTTGCTCCAAAAGAGAAGTAGTTATTGTATCTCTGACGTGCATGTTAAGGTTTTCCCCCTTACCTTACTCTACTTCACTGAGATGACAAGGGTTAACCTAAAAACAATCGACTAGAGAAGGTGACACTAGTTAGCGCGCAAGCATTATGCTTACACCAAGGTTCACTTCAAATAGTGTGTATTTTCCTTCGACGTATCCTTGACTAAAAGTAACAAGCTCATCATACAGAGGCAAGATGATAGATAACCAAGTAGTGATAGTTGTACACGCCATCTTGTACTTTACCCCGCTAGCTTCTGTTAAAATTTGGGTACCGGAGAACAAGTGGTTCCCTAAGGCTTTGATCTTTGGCCTAGGGAAAAGTGCCCAAATTTATTTTTTACTTTTCTCCTAAAGTGACTTTATGCGTGGTAAAGTCAATTTAATTTAAAAGTGGAAGTGGTAAAGTTACATTCTAATTTAAAAGTGACTTTATAAGTGGTAAAGTTACATTCTAATTTAAAGGTGTCTTTATTAAAGTCAATGAAGAATTAAAAAGTGAAAAAGTGACTATTGAAATAAAAGGCTAGGTGGGTCTTTATTTAAGTGGGTGAGTTAAAAAATAGAAAGTGAGAATTAAATGCACATTTATTCTCATCCCTAGGTCTAAATGAATCTCAACCATTAGATCTTAGGGTAACCCAAAATATCATTTAGAGAATGAAAGAAGAAGAGAAGAGGAAAATATTAATTCATTCTTTCATGAGCATTTGAGAGAAAGAGAAGAGAGAGCAAGGAGAAAATTTATGAGCAGTGAGGAAGTGAAAGAGAGCAGCAAGAAGAAATTTCAGCAAATCTGGGCAGTGGCATTTATTGGCATGCATCCCAAGGCAAAACTGTATAGCAGGAGAAAGACATAGATATTGAGGAAGAGGGACAGTGCAAAAGTCGAGGAAGAGGGACAATAGTTTGGGCACGAATTTCGAGGCAGTCATATTGTTGAAATCGGTATAGTCCGTACAACCCATACAACAAGTTTTGGGCACATTTTTCGAGGATGGCCCTGCAGCATCTAATGTTGTTTTATTGCTGTAAAAAATTTTGTTTTGGCTGTTCGCTGATTGGCACGATTTTTGAGGTGGAGTTCAAGCATGAAAATCGAGATAAGTTGTAATTTGCGGTTGTTGGAATTTTTACTGTGTATTTTAGTTTCTCTGTAAAAACATTTTCAAATATAAAGAAGAGCTCGCAAACTGGTTTTCCCCAAGATTTGTAGGGGGTTTTTCTAGGGTCACATTGACCAAAAATCACTGTGTTATTTTTTGTGTGTGTCTGTCATAATTGTGCTGTGTTTTATTTCTACAATTTCAGCAGTTGTGAAATCTCTAAATTTGTGATTTAAGAAAATTATTGCCATTTCCAGATTTTAGAATTTGTATCATTCTTGGATTTAAAACTAAATGCATGGAGTGGTAAGGAAAAATGATAACCGGAGTGGGGGTTGAAATTTCTTCATGGTATCAGAGCTTGGTTGGCTGAAAAGTGTAGTTTGAGACAGTAAAGTGAAAATTACAACAAGCTTATTTTTACACAGAAAACAGAAACCTTTACCACAGATTTGAAAATTTCAGTTTGGTAGGACAGTGAAACATGTCCTTGGATTTGAGAGTGGACGACAGGTTGGATGGGCAGAACAACTACAGTGCATGGAAGGAGAGAATCTAGCGCATCTTTGAGGAAGCAGAAGTCTAGGGCATTATGGTAAATACCACACAGAACCCAGTAGTAGTACCTGTTGACCCTGTTCAGTAGGAAAAGTTTAACAAAAAGAATGATAAGACAAAAAGATTCATTCTGTAAGGAATCAAATATCATGTCATTCCTCATGTGAGAGGAAAGACTTATGCACATGAGATACAAACAGCCTTGACCAGTCTTTACCAGAGCTCAAAAGAAAATAGAAAAATGGTCTTAAAGGAGAAACTAAAGGCCATTAAAATGACTAAGACTGACAGTGCTACAACATACCTCAGAAAGATCACTTCAGTGAGAGATGAGTTGGCAGGCGTAGGTGAGATCATTGCACCCACTGGGTTGGTGAGGATTTCTTTGAATGGTCTTCCCAAGACTTGGGAGAATTTTGTGGATGGTATTACTGAATGGGAAAACCTTCTCAAGTGGGAGAGGTTGTGGGATGATTGCATTCAGAATGAGATCAAAAAGAATCCTCTTAGGGTAGCCAAATAGGTGGAGGAGGATGACAATGTGGCATTGTTAGAAAGAGGCAAGAAGGTCAGAGCAAAGAAGCAAGCTTCCAACAGTGGAGGCAAAGGCAAAGGTAAAGGCAAGAAACAGAACAATGAGAAGGACTATTCCAAAGTCAAATGTTGGAATTATCAAAAGTTGGAACAATATGCTGTTGTGTGTCTAGAGAAGAAGAACAAGAAAGGGAAAGGCAAACCCATGGCAACTTCTGTAGAGATAGAGGGCATCTTAGAGAGCTTTGATCAGGAGTTTGGGTTCATAGCTTGTGAGGCCACTAGTGTAGGATCACCTGCCATACAGGTTCAGAGGGAGTGTGCATTCCCCATTACTAGCAGATCATCTTCTAGCATTTGGTATGTTGATATTGGCGCTTCCTACCACATGATAGGAGTCAGAGAGTACTTCTCATAGCTTTCAGAAGGGTGATACCAATATGGAGATAGTACTTGGTGATGACAGCATTGTTAGAGCAGTCGAAGTGGGAATATTGACATTTGATAGGGATCCAAACCTCCCTTGAAAGTGTCAGATGTTCTATATGTGCCTGGAATGAAGAAGAACCTGATATCCATCTCAACACTTGAGGACATAAGGTATCATGTGTTGTTCAGGAGAAGGCAAGTGCCTATATATCCTAGGGGAACTCCAGCTTCTTCAGCTAGAGAGATTGGTGTGCGCCATGCCAAGGTGTACAAGTTCTCATTCCAGCCCCTGATGGCATTGAGTAGCAACACCCGAGACAGAACCGATAATAGATCTAGCAGTTCAGAGTTGTGTGAGATTTGGCATTGTAGGATAGGGCACATGTATCATGGGGCCTTGAGTACATTGCGGGAGATCACCACTGGTGTGCCAAATTTTAATTCTGATCACCTTGATGTAAGCAGAGGATGTGCTACGGGGAATTTTTCCAGATCCCCTTTTCCCAGTAGCGACAGCAAAGCAATCGTGATCCTTGACTTGATTCACACCGATATGAGTGGTCGGATGTCTCATGTATCCTTAAGTGGCTATGATTACTATGTTTTATTCATTAATGACCACTCCAGGAAGACCTGGATTTATTTCTTGAAGACCAAGAGTGAGGTCTTCAAGCAGTTTCAAGAGTTCAAAGCTCTTGTGGAGACCAAACAGGTAGGAAGATCAAAGTCCTTAGGTTGGACAATGGAGGGGAGTATACGCTTGGTGAGTTTGTTGATTTTTGTGCTGAGGCACACATTAGAAGGGAGTTCACAATTCCTTACTACCCCCAACAGAATTGGGTTGTAGAGAGGAAGAACATATCCATTGTAGGGGTTGTCAAAGCCATGCTTCATGATCAGGGGTTACCTTTATTTTTGTGGGAAGAGGCCTGCAACACAGTTGTTTACTTGCAGAACAGGATTCCACATCGTGCATTAGGGAATGTGACTCCAGAGTAGTTTTTTTCTGGGAAGAAGCCTGATGTTGGGAACTTTTTTATCTTTGGGTGCCTTACATATTCCTATGTCCCCAAGGAGAACAGGACCAAGCTAGAGCCCACTGTAGACAAGGGAATCTTTGCAGGTTATAGCGAGACCTCAAAATCTTATCGGATTTATATTCCTGCGCAGAGGAAAGTGGTTGTCAAGCAGGATGTGAAGTTCGGGGAGGAGAGAGTTTTCAAGAGGTCATGGGAGTTAGAGTATCTAGAGCCACCAGACCCTCAGGAGCAGTTGAGTTAGTCACAGGGATCCAGTGGTCAGGGATCAGGTGGTACATCGATTACAGTGTTAGGTCCATCATTGAGGAGTGGCTCTTAAAGTTTGGTGGGTGGTTCTTCGGGCAACATGCAGGGCATTCCATAGAGAAGTTCAAAGGGTAGTCCACTAATGGATAGTTTGCATAGTACTTCAACATCTATAGGCACATATTCAGGCATGAGGTCAGTTGGTAGGCCTTTAGGAGTTCAAGCTTCTGATGATGATGAGGATTCTTTCACTCTGTTGGGAGAGGTATGCTCAGGGAAGAGGAAGCCCAAATGGCTTCAAGATACCTTGCGCGAGGCCACATTAGTTTCTGGTCCAAAGAGACAGGTTAGAGAGAGTAAACCACCTGAGCGGTTCTATAGTTAGATGGCATTGGTAACAAGCATTATTGACTCTGAGCCTTCTAGTTATGAGGAGGTAGCTTGTCAGCAGGTCTGGAGGGAGGCCATGATGGAGGAGTATTCTTATATTATGAAGAACGATGTTTGGGAGGTAGTGACGAGGCCTGAAGGTAAATTAGTTGTTACTTCCAGATGGCTCTACAAGATAAAGCATGCTATAGATGGTAGCATCGAGAAGTTGTTGAAAAGTGTGCAACAAGAAATGCTTGTTGAGAATGCAACAAGATGATGGAGCTTAGTGAAAAGAGTCGCCTCACTTAGTGGGCCCGCAGGCTATTTTTGGCGCAAGTCTATTTTTAGACTATGTCTATTTTTAGACATATGGATCATGTCTATGGATTGCAGGTTGCTGTTTATGGATGATTGATCTAGTTGGAAAAAATAGATGGACTTCTATTTTAGACCACAGCGGAGTGACACCACAGCGGAGTGATTGCTCAGTCTAAATATAGAACAGTCAAATATTATTAGCTCATAATAATAT
>APFE030276691.1:7119-111221 GCA_000404065.3 Pinus taeda | reverse complement strand
GAGGAAGTGTGTGGCTAGAGCTAGGAGAATTCTCTTGGAGGGAGTGCGAGATCACATTGTCTTGAGCCTCCATGGGAAGGAGACTTCACATGCAATGTGGAAAACATTGAAAGATTTATATCAGAATAACAATGATCAAAGGAAGTTGGCACTAAAGGACAAACTTCAAAAGATCAAGTGTGAAAGGGATGAGACGATCTCTATGTATCTGACCAAGCTCATCACATGCAGGGATGAGCTTGCAAGTGTAGGGGTCATGACATTAGATGAGGATATGGTGAGTCTAGCACTCCTTGGCCTTCCTAGAGCTAGCATAGCTACGAGGACTCAGTGAATGGAAGGGAGAAACTACCAGATTTGGAATGACTATGGTCGGATTTGATGCAGGGGGAAATCAGATGGAGCACTAGAGACAATTCTTCTTCCATGCATGATGAGTTGAAATGTGCCTTAGCAAGTAAGGCGAAGAAGGGGAAGGAGAAGGTTTCTCTTTCTGAATCTAGTTCTTCCAATGATGGGAAGAAGTTTGGCAAATCAAAAGTGTGATGCTTTCCTTATCATGAGGTGGGCCATTATGCTACAAATTGTCCACGGAGGAAATCCAAGAAGGCATCCAGGGAAGGATCTGAAGGTGAGGCACTTGCTTCATAGTTTGAGTTGGATTTCACTCTCTTCACATGCATGGTTTCATCCATGGTGGGAAGTGGTTGGTTTCTTGACAGTGGAGCTTCTTTCCACATGACCGGCGACAAGAGTTTGTTCAATACTTTGGAGGAGAAAGATCTCCAGATAGTCATAGCGATGGGTAATGATGAAAAGTATAGTGTCTCAGGTGTAGGCACGGTTATTTTTCAGAGGGAGCATGGATCTCACCTTACCTTGACCAATGTCAAGTATGTACCAGGACTGAAGAGAAACTTGGTGTCCATCGCAATGTTGGAAGACAAAGGCTATGATGTAGTCTTCAGTAAGGGAAAGATTTTCCTTAGTCACATCATCACTAGACAAGTGAAGCAGATTGGTTCACGAGTCAAGAACTTATATGCTCTTGGGGTTCAAGATGCATGCAAAGCCTTGAGTAGCAAGGCAACTGATGGAGACTTGGTGGTTGAGAGGGAGGGTATATTACCTCTCAACATGCAGAGCCAGAAGAAGTCTCAGACAATTGTGGAGGAACCACGATTGGTGCAGCATCTTCAAGAGGTTGTGGGGCAGCCACAACAAGGGAAGCTGAGAGGAGATCGAGTAGAGACATCTACTCATGCAGAGATCTCCAGTAGGGGGAAACTTCGAGCCAGGTGGGCTGAGGGATCACATGCAGCCATACCTCCAGGTAGGAGGTGGGGTGATATAGAGTGATCTTCCCAAGGAGGAGGGGCAGGATCCTTGAGGTACCCAATCTCTTGGATGAGACCTTGCTACAGGAGCCCCGATGTGGAGTAGTAGGAACTGACTGATTAGGTAGAGACAGATGCGGATGGAGCGGCAGAGAGAGCAACAGTGCATGGAATCCTAGGACAATGCATAGCTAGCAGGCTACAGCAATGCGAGAGGCACAAGTGTTTTGCACAGTGCTAGGTAGCACAGAGAGGTGTGCAATGGTGTGAGATGCATGGATATGTTGTAGTAGTGCAGATGTCAGAGAGGGAGCACTTGTCAGCAGCAGGAGAGCTTCAGCATCAGAGTGTGTTCCTAACCCAACAGAGGGGTCAGTTGGGAGTGTTTTTGTTCCAAGTGTTGCTGGAGCAAGTGGACCAGGCAGATGTCTTGCATGCAAAACATTCCAGAGTTACAGGATAGGGGTTGCAGATAATCCATATCTTGTTGAGAGGGAGCGTTGAAAATGCAACAAGATGATGGAGCTTAGTGAAAAGAAGTCGCCTTCACTAAGTGGTCCCACAGGCTATTTTTGGCGCAAAGTCTATTTTTAGACATATGGATCATGGTCTATGAGTTGTAGGATGCTATTTGTGGATGATCGGTAAAGTTGGTAAAAATAGATGGACCTTTATTTTTAGACATATGGGTAGAGTCTATTTTTAGATTGTCAGGCTAAAAATAGAACAGTCTAATATTATTAGCTCTTAATAATATTTGGACTATAAACATTATCTTATTCTCTTGGAGCACTTCAGTTCGAGCACGGATGTGGCACATGCAGCTGCCAGAAGAAAATACGTGTTTCTTATGGGTTACTTGAGCTATTTCATGGAGGACTTCAGTTAGGACTTCAGTGATTGAGTTCTGTGGAGTTGGATCAGGAGTTGATGGAGTTGTGTTCAGTTTGACTTAGTTGAACTAGTTGTAGTTAGTCTAACTGGCAAATAGACTACTGTTGAGTGATGTGAATTAGTTATTAATTAATTCACTAATTATTAACTCATAAAGCAACTGAAGAATACATTAGTTAACTCAATGCATGGACAGTTCAGTGGAGACAAGTGTTAGAGGTAAGTGAAAGGGCAAGACAACTGTCAGTTGTGACTATAGTTGTGCATGTGATTTGCACAATCAGTGGGATTGACTTTCCAATGAGGATTGCATAGTGTTACACAAGGGAATCACGTGAATGGTTCAGCTATTCTCATCCATTCTCTATGCAAGATTGCATAGTGGAGGCATGCAAGAAGCGGAGGAAATTTGAGCCAATGATTGATTCAGATCTGAGCTAGTTTGTGTGTAACAGGTGGAGATAACATTGAGTACTTGTGAGGAGTATTGAACTATGTGTTACATGTTCTCAATCAATATAATATATAGATAGTTGGGGGTTTTCAGCTTTATGCTTTCCCCGGGTACATACTGTGTTAATATGTGTGATTGATGCTTCAATGTGTGCATGTGTATGTTTCTGGATACTGCTAAATTGATGATCAATGTAGATGATATTATGTATTATGCATGCATTCCACAATAGTGTATAATCAGGATAATCTCGGTTGATTAAGTGTCATATTATTCATAAAATTTCTACACTATTGCCGGGACCGGGATCTGCCTAAGGAGTGTCTGATGTTAGGGCGCTGGAACCCTACAAAGAAAGAGATTGAAGAGTGGTGGCATTTGAAATTCCACGAGTTTGCTACCCAAGAAAACAGGAACCCGTGAGTATCAGAGGAAGATTGGTTGGACGTTATATATCCATAGATATTCACAAAATATTATTCACGACATTTCCGATAGAACTGTATGAGTGGATTGCAAGACTATTCGATAGCGTGGGAAGGTGCAGATTGGACCAGCCTATTGTGTGGACCTCGGAACTGGTGTGTAGGCTAGAAGCCACAAAAGATCAAATCACGTGCGCAGTAGATCATTGGTTGGATCAGGTAATAGGAGGATTTATTACCGAGTTCTTGATAGATACAACTGTGAGCTATAACGAAGCAGAAAGGCGATTTCTTCAAGGACCTCAGGGTAGGTATATCAAATCATTGAATACTTGGATTAAGATGTTGTTGTGTGAAAAATAGATTATGTGCATTTATTGATGTCTGAAGTAACGCGGAGCGGAATAGGTTACCGCAAAATGGGAGGAGTAGAGAACAATCCTTTAGCTTCTATTTCCCGTGAAAGCGAGGAGGAGCTCACAAGGTTCTCACCAGGGAGTGCAGTTCGGTTGATCAAGGAATACTTCCCACTGATACCACTTCTGTCCACGCCACCACCCACTGCACCTACATCGAATCTTTCCACCCCAACACCGACCCCACCCCCAACCCCACCGCACCAAAAGTTGGGATGGCAAGTGCAATCAAACTGCCAATATTTAAGGGTGCAAGGAATGAAGAACCAGGATGATTCTAGTTTGTGATACGGTTTGTATGGGATGCCCAAGGCATAATGGATGATAAAATAAAAAAGGGAACCCTAGTTAGTGCACTACAGGACCATGCATTTACGTGGTACATAAAATACTCAACTGATCATCTGAATGAGGGAATAGTGGCAATCCAGGATGCGTTAAATAAAGAGTTTGGTCGACCAAAATTAGAAACCCAGTCGGTTATTGGGTTGAAGGAGATCATAATGTTGCCTGGAGAAACTTTGTGCGATCTGGACCAAAGGTTAAAGAGCACTATTCGCGAAGCCAACATGACCTTGATAGATGCGCAACATTGCATGTGCTTTGTGGCGTCATTGACACCACAATTGAGGACGACTCTGTCACAGCAAAATATCTCAACCTAAGCTGAGGCATTGCAGACTGTAATGAGGTTGCACGAAACCCCAATACCAGATCCAGGGTTGGGAGTTCAACAAATCCACGCGCAACTTCAAAACCTGAGTTTAGAAATGCAAGGCTTGAAGAAAAAAAGAGTGTCCCGACCAGAGGCACATGTGGAGGTAGGTTGTTTTAAATGCGAGAGCCAGGGGCACAATAAGGACCATTTCCCTACCTTCGCATACTATTTGGTGAGGGGAGGCCCGATGCTGCTAAAATTGGAGGTACAAGCAGGACAAAGTGCCATGCCTGCACTCTAGTGCACGATTTGTCAAGTGAGTGGAAAAAACGCGACAAATAACTGCCACCTATTACAAAAGTATACCCAGACCCTTCAGTAGTTGTATTGCAATTTTTATTGATCAGTAGGACATGATGAGCGAATGTGTCGAAGTTATGACTTAATGATGGAAAGGACTCCAACTTACCGAATGCAGACTGAAGTGCGAGGAGGATTTCAAGGACGTGGCCGAGGAAGAGGAATGGGGCCCGGGCAGGGCCGTGGATAGTTGATCTGCTATAAATGTGGAGGGTCGGGACACTATGCTCACGACTGTACTAACCCATCCAGGACATCGTGCCCTTATTGTGAGTAGTTTGATCATGATATGGTAGAGTGTCCAACGTTAATTGCTCAAATGCACAAAAAGGGAGTGTTATAATCTCCCCCAACCTAGAATGTCTAGATGATGTGATCAGAACCTCGTGAAGAGGACCCTAGTATAAATATGGTACTGAGGAGCGGTGCAACTACAAAAGCAAATCCATGAGAAGAGCGTGCAAAAAGTAGAAAGAGGCATGACACACTTACAAAGGAACCTGACTCTAAGTCGGATCTAGGGATGAAGACGCCGAGAGAAGCTTAGAGGAGCTTCGCAGAAGCCTCTACTCCAGGTAGGAGGGATCAGACGAAGCCAGGAGTGAACCCCTCCATGATTACTACCTTTCTCAAAACCTACATGAAACTGTTGTGCGATAGTAAAGTTGTTCAAGGATTACAGGAGCTGATCATGAGATGTGTCGGATCGGGCGAGCCGCATGTAGTTCGGAAAATAGGAAGACATGCTCTGCGCACCGAATGGGAAATGAGACTAACAACACAAATCAGTGAGTATGAAATGGATCAAGTTGTCCTAAACATAGGCTCAGATGCGAACATATTACCTAAACAAACCTGGGAGCACATGGGCAAGCCCACACTGCAATGGTCCCCGATTTAGCTAATGGCCAACCAACAAAAGATCTTACCAATGGGCTGATTATAAGGAGTGACCGTAGATATCGACGGTGTAAGTACACATACCGATTTCAAAGTCATAGAGATTGTTGATGACAGTGATCCTTACCCTGCATTGCTTGAAATTGATTTGGCAACGGACATGAAAGGGATCATTAACTTAAAAAGGCGGGAAATGACATTCAAAAAGAAGTCACTACAAGTAGTAGTTCCATTGGACCCAGCAGAAGGAGAACACTACATCGAACCTGTGCACGATGAAGAAAGCGATGACGAGCTGGATTGCATCTATCAGATAATAGTGCAAGACCAAGATCGGGTGCATTCCGTAGATGGTGGAAGAGTGTTGTGGGAGCACGATAGCACCTGCACATTGGATTTCGATGAGAAGACTGAGCGATGGCAGAACCTATTGCAAGAAGCTACAAAATTGAACTGCAATATGATGATTCAATAATTGCGATGCATAACCATCGAGGAATGATAGCAGCCAACAGAGAGTGACGCAACAGATGAACGACAACTCCTCCAGCTTGGCACTTTATGCATAGCACGAGAGCAGTATAGTGTATCAGAAGATGTGTTGCGCACACCTGAAGGGGGGCCGCAGAAGCCGAGATGTAGGAGGCAGTTCCAGGTATGGACTGAAGGACATGCGTAGTAGCCAAGTTGGTATAAAACGGTCGTTCATCAACGACGAAGGGTACAGGTGCACTTCAAGTGGCCATCAGCCCACCCAGATCTATGCGGAACGAAGGCTCACATAGCCGGGTAGGAAATTCTTGTTACGACCGAATAAACCATCACAGATACAACCCACCCTACCAGTGACAACATCCACAAAAGGATTCAACAGCTTTGGGAATCCATCTTGTGTGGTAAAATGCAACTTGAAAAGTTAGAAGCAACAGAGGCCAGACTCCGTGCACAGAGTGCAAGGATAGATGAAGCAATTGATAAGCTACAGTTAGAAGTCACCTATACAAAGGAACCAATGAAGGAAATGGACATGGCTAACTCCCCTACCCTACTACAAGCAGTGACACCGCTATCATGGTTGCGCTTGCTCCCGGGAGGACAAGGACGCACACACCATAATCCATTAGCAGAATCAAGGGAATGCAAAGGGTGCTCAGAGCCCGGGCTAGTAGGGAAACAGAAGACCCATGCAAGGGGTTCGCCCACCTGACTATCCATAGGAGGTCTAGTCCCAGCGCCCCACACAGTTGGAAGAGGGTGCCAGACTATAAAACAGGCTGCTATGAAGCTGTGTGACATGGCCACAACATACATACAAGAATTGCACTTACGTCCCTAGGGATTCGCTGCCGTGAAGGAAAGATGGAAAGTGACTGTTATAGGTACTGTCCATGATATGATGGCCCATTTAAGGCACAGTGAAGTGGGCAACGGGAAATTAAGATAGAAGAATAATCGCCAAAATTGCATTTATCAGCTGCTGCAAGGGAGAACAACTGATTTTAATTTCAAAATCATATATAATCATATTAAAGGTCACACCACCACGCTTTACTGCCCTGCAAGAAAGCCATCTTGGGTCAAAGACGAGTGCAAGATGAGTGACGAGCAACTCAAAGCAAGTCCATGGTTTCAAGCATCGTTACTAACTCAGTCAATTGTTATGCTCACCTCCCTTTAGGAGGATCCAACACTTCGCCTATTCGAAACCGAGGCCTGGGAGCTCCAACAAGCTTACGACCAAATCAGAGTAACTGCATAGACTGTTGCTATTATGTAGTTCTTGGCTAAGATACGGGAGGCTCAGGACCTGAAAAATCCAAGCCGATGCCACCAAACAAAAGGAAGCAGTGATTAAAACCCATCTCCAGTCGTGGCTAGATGAGGAATTTGTGGTTTCAATCAATATAAAGCATAAGGTAGCCCACATGCAGGCCGAGTATGCCACTATGGAGACAACAGAGATAGGGACTGAGGTGTCAGTGAGAGATGTGGAATGGATGCAGCGAATAACGGAAGAGTTTGCTGCTAGCAAAAGCAACGCACATCGGCTGCTAACTGAACTCTGCCCAAAGTTGCCCAAACTATCTGAGTGAATCGGGACGAGTCACAATGATTGTGTTGGGGGACTTTTGGGTAGAAAAAGCCTCACACAATGGTCATGGGGCACGAAGCCATCAATTTTGGGTAAAGCGAAGGTAAAGATTCCGCAATAAGCACGGAGTGCGATTTGTAATAAGGTAAAGTCAAGGGTAGTTTGCCAAAAATAATGTAGAGAAATATAAGTAGAGTTGGCCCGCCCATGGATCGCGGTCCATGGAAGGTATAAATAGAGTGAGGCTCTATGGGTAGAAGAAGCTAAGTTTCGTTGTATGATCTTGGATCTGTAATGTATTCGGTTTTTTAGGAGAACACTCTATAAGCGTCTGTAAGTCTGAGTCAAGGGTTTCGGTAGTGGATAGAGGCTCTGCAGCTGTGTGTGTAGAGGCCTAGAAGAGCCCACAGCTGTGTGTGAAGACCCCTGCAGCTGAGTGCGCAGGGCGGATTTGGATGTTTTGGTGAAGAAAGTAAATAAAGATAAGTTGCTTTGGTAATTCTGTGTTAAATCTAAAGTATCACAAATCTAGCTTTTTGTATGTTTATTATCATTGTTTTATGTATATGCTCACATTTTGAATACATGTGAATCCACGTTTACTCTAAGTGCACGAAATGGATAAATATGATAATTTTTTGCTTAAAGACCCTCCTAAGTAATACTTCATGAAATAAGATTAGATCTGTAAACAACGTGCTAATAACTAATAAAGATTATTTTGGGTTTGAATTTGCATGAAACACGGTAGCGTGATGTTGCAAAACAGTGTGCGAAACCTACAGATCACATCTAGACATCCCAAGGGTGCGGAAACCTAGTTCTAGCACCCTCCCCTACTACCTTGGGTGAGACCTCAGTTCGCGCTCTGTGGACTGTTGCCAAAAGGGCTGGTAGCTACGAGATTTGTTTGGCTAAATAATTCTTCCAAACCTGGGTTAGGCCCATATAAGGCAACATGTAGCTATAGTAACATCGGTCAATAATGACAAAATCAAAGCACCAATTTCTTTTTTTAGCTCCAATTTGTAAGGGGTTGAATTAAACTACTCAGACGTTGAAAAAAAAGCTTTTTCTATTTTCAAATCAATAAAGCATTTCAAACCCTTTCTTCTCAAGACTCACACTAAGGTAGTAGTCCCATTCCCGGTAGTAATAAATCTACCGATGCAAAGAAATGTGGGTGAGAAAAGAGAAAATTGGGTAACAACACTGCAAGAATATGACATTGGGATCAAACCAACTAAAATTGTTAAAGGTCAAGGTTTTTGCAGAATGTTAGCAGGAACATCCAATTTACCAACACTAAAAGATTCAGGTCATGATATAAAAATATGAGGTAAGCCTCAATGATATTGAATCTAAATATATTGATATCATATTTTACTTGAAAAATGGATATGCCCCTATGAAAATTAGTTACAAAAGAAAAAGGGCTTTGAGAATAAATGCTAATTAATATGAAATCATCAATGATATGTTGTTTAGGAAAAATTCTGACTATGTTTTTCTTATATGCCTTGAAAAATATGAGGCAGAAAATGTTTTTACAGGAACTCCATGATGGACCAGCTGGTGGACATTTTGGAGGAGACACAACAACACATAAAATCCTACATGCTGGCTATTATTGGCCAACCTTATTCAAGATGCACACAAATATGTAAGGAAATGTAAAATTTGTCAAAAAAATGTTGGAAGACAAAGGATTTCACATTGCCATTGTAGCTGGTCAACATTGAACAACCATTTGAACAATGGGGACTTGACATAATAGGTGATATTGTTCCTCATTCTTCAAAGCAACATAAATATATCCTTACAACAACTTACTACGTCTCAAAATGGGTGGAAGCGATTCCACTTAAGGTAGCCAATTCTAAAAACATCATTGAATTTATTGATCAATTTATTATTACCAGATTTGGCCTACCAACTACCCTCATGTTTAACAATGCATCTTATTTCACAAGCAATGTTATGACAAAATTTTATCTTAAAATAGGTTTTAAACTTAAATATTCAGTTAACTATTATCCTCAGGGAAATGTTTTGGCTGAATCTACAAACAAAAATCTCATAAGAATCATCAAACGAATCGTTGATCAAAGTAAACAAAATTGGCACAAACCTTTGACATTTGCTCTGTGGGCAGATCAGATAACATAGAAGGCCTGAATGGGCACTTCTCCTTTTAATTTGGTCTATGGGAAAGAGGTTGTTCTCCCTACAAATATAGTTATTCCCTCTCTAGCCCTGGTTGCAGCCACAAATCATCAAGCTCGAAGAAGAAAGAGATAAAGACAAAATCATACATGCACATCATCAACAATTAGTTAAATCTTCATTTGATGCAAATTCTGTAAGTCCTAAATCCTTTCAGCTTGGAGACCTTGTATTGAAGTGGGATAAAGCACACGAGGAAAAAGGTAAGCATACCAAATTCCAAAGAATGTGGCTCGACCCATTTCAGATTACGAAGCAAATTGGCCCATCCACCTTATTACTGCAGGATTTATCAAGCAAGAGAGATTCTCTACCTGTTAATGTGTAGATTTTGAAGAAATATTTTCATAGAATACAACCTCTTCTATCCCTCGTACATTATTGCCTTTAATTTTTCTATGAAAATAAAATTTAAATAACATTTACTTTTGGCCTTTTACAATAATAATCTCTTTTATATTTTGACTTTTCCCTTGTATAAGTAAATATTGTTGAGAAGATAATTTTCACATTTGAAACATAAGCTAAGTTCTGTTACTCTGAAATCTTCTTTTTTTCCACCTAAATTACTTTTCCTTTACAAAATCTCAACTTTATGAAGAAACCTTTATTCTACCATCGATCAAGAAAAGTGAAAAGTATCTATAACAAAGCAAAGACTCTCCACAGAAAAGCATCCTTAGCTCTATAATTATCATCCATAAACTCTTAAGGAGTCAATGATTCTCCCCATCTCGTAAATTTTTCTCTACACTCTAAAATATACTTAAACTTAAAGGATAAGAGGTCTCATCAAGAGTTGACTTACCATGGGTATAGGGAAGTAATAAATTGACATTACCAATACTGCATATCAAAACAGGGTAATGGCTTAAGATTATTTTAATCAAAAGACAAGGGGTCTCATCACGAGCCAACTTGTTCAGTTGAGTTACAACCAGTGAATGGCATTGTCAATTTTGGCCACCAAACCAAGACAATGACCTTTAAGTAGAAAAAATGAAGTTCTTAATAAAAATAAATTGTTTAGAAAAGAAAGAAAAAAAATAAGTATAGTAATATGAATTTATCTCTAAAAATTGCAATCTTATCTCGATGGGATACTGAATCATTGTTGGTTAAAAGGTAACCCTGTTGAGGCTATAGACGCCTGCTGGTAGCAGAGGCTCTACCTATGACAAATGAGTACATCTAAAAGCTAATATGTGTGTCCCTTGCTTTATCTTTGAAACCAAGTAAAGACTGATGTAGACAAAGGAATTTTCATTTTGAAAAGGATAATCAAATGGATGATAATTAGGTGGATTTTGTTTTCTTATTCAGAGAAATGTTACTTATCTTACATTCCATGTATTTCCCATTTTCTAAACTATCTTTGTTTTGGAAGTTTTAGAAATTACAAAACACTATCAGAGATAACTGGTTCTTCCAGTGAATTTCAATTGTTGTGCTACTCAACAACCACCCCCCCCCGCCCATTTATTAGTTTAATGGTTAATATTCTATTAATAAATGGGGACCCTTTATAAAAAAAAACCCTCCAAGAAAATTTTAGCACTTAGGCATCCTTTTTTTTTTTAATTTTAGGAATAAATCAGGATATCGAGTCAAAACCCTCTAAGACTAGCAATTCCCACCTTTTCGCATATCGTTGTACCAAGTGCGTTGAAGAGTTAATTAACAAATGAAATCTGTGAATTACAATAGAATGAATCACTGCATTTGACGTAGACATCATTAGACTTTTCATTCAAGATCTAATATTTAAAGCATTTCCTATAAATAAAACGCTTATCGCAATCGCATATTAGGGTACACAAGGGACACAACTCACAAAACATATCGTAATGTGCGAGATGCAATACTGCAATAGAACGAGTCAACCTCATCGCATCGCATCAATTTACTTAAAGGTTCATTCTTATAAACTATACAAGCTTTCAAAATGTGATAAAGCCCGGACCTCATAGAAGCAAATGCTATAAATTGTAAGTTAAGTCTGCCACATAGTGAAAATCACTTTAAGGAGTAATTACTCCTTCAAGAAAACTACGCTCCAAACAACAAACGATACTCCACTTATCTCGCATCTCACAGAATTCTACAAAACTTTGAGAAAGCACACAATCAAATATGTGATAATGTGATTTTTTATATTGCATCGCAATCCCAAAATCAACATTCTCACAGTTAGAACCCACCACCTTAAAAGTTTTTCCTTCCTGTTTGCAATGTGGTAATTTAATGAGTAATAAAAGCAATGACAATGAGCCTTAGTGGCTATTTAATGAGTTTAATGGCCTTTATGTTAAAGAGTGGCTCGACGTGATACGATATCTTTTCTTCTACGTTCTGAATAATAGCTCCTAGCTTGTCACCTTTTTTGGATTAACTGTATCATTTATTCTTAATATCATTCTCGCTCGTGTTTATCTGATAGCTTATATTTTTCTCCATTTCAGGAAAATTCGGCACAGAACATCATTGGGAACAATGGTGAATAAGGGGAAGGGAACTACATCTGAGAAATCAGAAATGGTGTTGCTTTTCTCTGATACCACATGCAACAGAGACAGGGGAACTTCGACTTGTGAGGCCATGTACAACTTGTTAGAAGAAGAGCAGCCCAAGCCAATGGTAAAAAAGGCCACGAAAAATGCTCGGGAGTCATCTGATGCCTCCTATTTCGAAACAACATGTTATTTCCTGCATCACATGACTGCAAGACCAAAAATAATCCCATACACATACATTTTCAAATGGGTAATTAACGAAGTAGACATCACATACAGAACTTTCAAGAATCACAGGCAAGAGTTCATGGGGTATTTCTCATCAAACAGCCTATGACTAATGTACTAGTTACCTGAGCCACAAAAGTTCTACAACAAATAGTTCCTTGAGAAATTCGCCAAGGAAATTAGGACTCATCAGACATCATGCAGACCTAGAAATCAAGTGAAGGCAAGCACAAACGGGATAAAATTTATATGTACTCAATGGCATCCATTTTCCCCCTCATAGTTTTGCAGAAACAATGATATATAGGTTATTTTGTACACCCGATAGCACCAAGTTTTACATGGATTGGCTCCCATTAATAGATGCAACAGTAATGAACTAGGCTCAAATTTTATCAAATAATTTGGTAAAGGACATTATAGAATAAAGAAAGAAAATAAGTTCCTCTTTAAGGGTTTATCCCCCTTTTTTCATGAGTGCTTTTGTTATGGATGCAATCTGTTTTTGTTGTGATTTTCCCTATATGGGATGGAAGTGGACTACGGAACCCACTTCCCATCCATATATACCATAAGATTTCATGGGAATCTCAATTCCACCCCCATTTTTATAAGATCTGTCAAGGGGTTATGCTACCCATTCATAGAGAAGTTTATGACAAAACCACCCCTAGGTTTTCTAAAGAGACCGAAGTAGATATCTTTCCAGTAGCCAGATGGTTTAGGGAAGAAATATTCACCCACATCAGAGTTTTTGGGAGCATTGCTTCACAGCATGTCCTCCCATATTATGTCCCCAACAAACTAATGGCCAAAGAAATAGCCTACCAGACAGCAGGGGAAGGTGGAATGAGCAGAGGTATGAAAGAGAAAAATAAGGCCATTTGGCCTACATTCCCATTACAATGTGGTGCTTTTGCACTACATGATTATGGACATGCATTAAAATAAGCAGAGATTATTAAGTCTCTGAAATTAGATACAATTCCAGGAAGGCAGTATGACCCAAATGACACTGTTAAGGAATTTACTACTATAGTAAAAGTAAAACCATTCACCCATGAAGAGGATGCCTTTGATGACCTCTTCCTACAGGTAGAAACAATTTTCACAAGTTTTACCTATGGCATCACTACTCTTGACCCTGGAAGATGTTAAGGCTTTCCATGTGTATAGAAAAAAGAGATTATTAAAGGTCCCATTGGACCTACTGTAGATTGAACCAATAAGGGAGCCAACTCCCAACATAAGCTTGGAGGGTAGCTCTAAAGAAAACTTTGAAGAAGAAACTCAAGAGAGATTTGTGCATGAGTCAGAGCACTCAGAGTGACAGTCTCAAAATGTGGGAGGAAACACCAATAAAGAATTTGAAGGAGACACAATTCAAAGTACAGAGGAGATGGTCGAGCATGCGAAAGCAAAGAAATAACCAGAAGTTGTTTCTACTTCAACTCAGCCAGGTAAACTCCAGTCATTGACTTCGAACAAGAATGGGAATAGTTCAAAAAAAAGCTCCACATAGACACAACCCCTAAGCAAACATCTGGAATGCAAACTCCCCAACAAACCCAACATAAGTCGAATCCAGAAATAATGGAGGAAAGAGATACAGGCACTCAGGACATTGAGATCATTCCTGCTACTCCTACTTTAGAAATTTTTTTATGAATTGAAGAAATACCTCCTCTAGATGTATTTTATATCCCTACCCTCAAATTTGTAGTCAAGGGACAAAGGAAGAAAAGAAAACTGGATGTTGTAGTTGTTACGACTCCAGAAAATGAAGCAATGGACATCGCATGGAAGGACTCGCCCATCGACCCATCTGGGAATCTCACAAAGTTGTCGCAATTCACAGGAGCCTGTGCCACAGGAACTATTGACAAGGCAATAGAGGTCCAAATGCTTCTCAAGGAAAAGGAACAAAGAATTCTACTGCTAGAAAAACAATTAGCCCAAGAAAAATCTAATCAGCAAGCAGAATTACAAGTAACCCAACTCCAAAAGGAATTTGAACATATTAGAATACAACATCAAGATAGCTTAGTAGAAAAGGATTTGCGGATACAAGACATGATAGATAAACTTAGAGACAATCTTCAAATCAGCAAATTCATCAAGGAAGCCCTCAACCTCAATTCCTTACTAATGCAACAAAAGGAAGTATTTTGCTAGAAAATATCATAGATAAATCCTTATTGTGAGACCAGTGATAAACTAACAAACCAAATTATTGATATGAGGCTCGAGTATGACAAAATCCATAAAAGGGTTTTTGAATTTATCACCTGGAAATAATCAAAGGATGGGAGGAAGGCTGACTTGCCAAAGCTGGAAGAGTCTCATAAAGATATTTTGTTCACAGATTGGGATTCTCGGTTGAAACAAGCGGAAAGGGCAACATCGATAAGTAGTAAACATCATAATAAAAGCCATTAACAAAAATCTTCATGGCACCATTCTGGTCAAGGAATGTGTACCGAGATTTCTTCCTAATGCCAAATAGCTAGAGCAACAATGGAAACAAGCAGTGTAGGAAAATGAGGAGGCAATCAAATAGTTAAACAAGCTGAATTGGGAGCCATACTAGTAGTTTTTACTAAAACCACACAGCCAATGGATGACTTTGAGATGTTTAACAAAATCTACACAAAAGATGGTGCCAACACTAACAAATGTCATATTTGTTGGGCAGTTAAAATCTACGATTAGCCAATCGCCTTAGCTCAAGCCCATGACTGATATTTGTGACCTTAGAGATCAAGTTCAAAGGAGCTAGTCATTAATTTATTTTTCTTTTAGTTTTATTTTTCATATTTTGAGTAAGGTTGTTTGAAACCTCCTCAACTATTTTTGTAATAATTTATTTTAAGACATATAGTTTAGTATTTAAACCCCTCTCATGCATTTTAAGAGGGGTCCAGAAATTTTATCAAAAACACTTTTCAAAACATTGCACTTCTGCACTTTTGAGGAGGTTTTGATGAAATGAATGGAACATGATCTATTTTATTTAAATATCTAGCGTGCTCTACTCAAATGCACTTTTTTACTCTTAGAATGTGTTGGAATGATTGAAATTGGGTCAATATTGCTGAAGCACATGAGCAGGAATTATCATACATGATACTTTTATCTTATGATCATGTTTTATTTACGTATCAAGCAATACTTATTCTTGCAATTGTTTTATGTATGGAAGTATGAATTATAGTTTTAGCATTGTTACTTCTGTATGACGTTAGCTATGATTCCGTTATGAATACATGAACCATTTTATATGCGATATATTTTTCTCAATTGTTTTGTCTACCTATTTATCCAAAAATATTATTGTTAAACTATTTAATTTATCGTTGCAGTTGAGTGATCTTTATTAACAATTGTTGTAAGACATCATTGTAGATCGTGTATCGTATTTGATTCCCTGGTATACTTATAGTTAAATAGTGTTAAAATAGGATATATGCATGTGTTTAGAAGTTATATTAGATTACACATAGCTTAATCATTTCTTGTTACATCATATATCATCCCACCATCACTATTAAATCTTTTCCGGGAAACTAGTCCCATTATCCCCAGTCGGAGAGACTATACAAAATGGAAAAGGAGTTGCTTTCAAGGTCGAGACTGGGTGGTTTTCCACCATTTTGTCGCAACGATTTTGAGGTTTCAACATTTTGGTGCTAGAAGGATGGTCTAACTATGAAAGGAAATCAAATCTAAATCTGTAGGCCATTCTAATATTAAAACTCCCTCACCATCACCTCCAACTTCTCGGTCACATTCTAAATCCCCAAATCCTAGGCGAGAAGTTGTAAAGGAATCCTTAGAATCCACTACTGTGATCCCAAAGATATAAAATCAATATTCTTCTATAGAAACTCTTGAATTGGAGTATTTAATCCATAAACTGTAGGGGTTTACGATATCACAAGAAGAATATGAATTATCTCAAGCTAGTGTTTCTTCTCAGTTTCATTCCTCTCAAAGGTTAACCATTAGAAAATTATATATTACAGAGAAATGGAACACATAAAATATATTGCAGAAATATAAACATACAAAACACATAAAACAAGAGAGACACAAATATACGTGGTTCACCCAATTTGGGCTACATCCACAGAGAAACAGCCAGTCCTTCCTTTTATATTATCCAAAAAATGAAGAGATACAACCTACAACAGATCCGTTGTAATTCCCTCTTTGCTCTCACACAATCTCCTCTCTCTTTCTCACTCAGAATACAGATCTACATAGACGTAATACAATTCCCTCATATATAGCTAGGGGTTGTCTTCTAGGTAAAAAAACCCTAAATTAAACATAACTTCTACCATTAGATCTCTGCCTAATGAATGACCCAGATTGAATACGAAATTACAACATTTTACAAGGCAATTTTACATCTATTTTTAGCTTCGGGGGCACTGCCCCTGATCCCTCGCTTGGGGCGGCTCCCAAATATCCCCACTTATACCCCCCTTGCAGCACAAATATTACGGGCAGCGTTGCTGCCACATTACAAACTAGGATCCAATGTGGTGATACCTCTGAATAAAGAAGATAATCAGGCTCCACACCCAATAATCTCCCACTTGGAGACTGATTATAGCAACGCCACTGCTGCTTCATTTGTTGGACAATGGTTCCACTTTGGACTTGGTTGTTTCTCATCTTCTTCATCATACTTGAAGACCAATTGAAACTAAGCAGAATCTCATTTTATCCCTAGTTAAAACTTTTGTTAAGATATCTGCAGGATTCTGGCTAATGTGTATCTTTTCCAGCTCCAATTGTCCATCTTCCAACACTGACTGTATGAAATGGTATTTGAGTTGTATATGTTTAGCCTTGGAATGAAATGCAGAGTTCTTTGCAAGATGTATGGAACTCTGGTTGTCACTGTATAACCTGCCCAACTCCCACTTCTTACCCAATTCATCTAGGAACCTTTGTAACCAAATCATTTCTTTACTAGCCTCTATAGCAACAACATACTTTGCTTTTGTTGTTGAGAGTGCAACAACACTTTGTAGTTTTGAAACCCGACTGACAGTTGTTTCACCTACAGTAAACACATACCGTGTGATGCTCCTCCTGTTATCTCTATCACCTACCATATCTGCATCAACATATCCATGTAGAGAAATGTTTGAACAACCAAAGCATAATGCTTGATTTGTGGTACCTCTCAAATACCTAAGAGTCCACTTCACCGCCATCCAATGTTCTTTTCCTGGATTGTTCATGTACCTGCTTACAACTCCCACTACATGTGCAATATCAAACCTTATGCAAAACATTTCATACATTAAGCTTCCAACTGCTGATGCATATGGAAATTTAGACATATAAGCCATTTCTTCTTGAGTCTTGGGACATACCTCCTTACTTAGTTTGAAATGGCTAGCCAAAGGTATACTAACTGGTTTTGCATTTTTCATATTAAATCTTTTCAACACCTTTTATATGTACTCACTCTGAGACCCCCCCTGGAGCACCCTTTCAACGAAAATATTATGGGCGATGTTGCCGCCACATTATGAACTAGGGTCCAATGCGGTGATACCTCTAAATAAACAAGATAATCAGACTCCACACCCAACATTAACTAGATCACAGAGCGAAAAATTTGGGATCCCCCCATTTGAATTCACTCTACCAAACCAAAGGAAAATTAAGAAAACATAGTCTGAAGCTCGTAGTGAGGTTCTCTCGTCATCACCTGAAACACCCTCATTCATTCCATCCATTTCATCACAAAATCAGTAATCCACCTCACAGCTCCATATCATGGTTTACACTGGTACTGGAGCACAAACCTCCTCTACCCAATCAGATTCAACTACTGGAACATATTCCTCTACACAAATACCCATTATCATGGACAAATCTGGGAGTTATTCGAATGGTAGGACCGTTACACCCATTACCTATGCATCTAATGAAATGGTTGCCAAAATTTAACCCTGATGATGGTCTCCATGCCAAAGAACGCATAAACAATTTTATGTTATCCATAAATCTAAATGCAATGGTAGAAGAAGATGTAGTTGTAAGATTATTCCCTTATACTTTACAAGGATCATCGGGATCATGGTATTTTTTGTTACCATCTGGTTCCATTAATAATTGGGATGCCTTTCAGGAGAAATTCTTAACCAAGTTTGGAGATGACCGATCCACAACTACTCTTCTCAATGATATCTCTAACTTGAAAGCTGAACCTAGAGAACCAATTAAGGACTTCAATTCATTGTTTAATAAGTTATTGAATAAAATCCCAACGACATCCAAGCCCAATGATGAAGTCCAAAATGAATGGTACATTTCTTCTCTTCCCTCAAACACATCTATTTTTGTCGATAGGGCTACCAAACCAACTTTGGCAGAAAACATGAAAGAAGGCATAGCTGTAGAAAAACGCATTTTAGCTTTAGAGAAAATGAATGCATTAGAAGAATGAAAATCCAAGAAGGTAACTTTTAGGAATGAATCCAAGAAAAAAGCACCTAAAGATCCTTTTGATCTTGAAGGACTGCAAAAGGTCCTTAAAACCATGTCCAATGAAATGGTTGACATCAAAAAACAAGTAGCTGAGACTTCCTCATGGAAAGCTTATAGACCTTACAAAAGAAACCCTTCCTTTGATCCTAAGCCTCCAAATACCATATCAAATGCTGAATTAGATGTAGAGGAGGAGGAATCTTAATAGTTAAAGAACAAATTGATGATGAAGAAGTAGTTGAATTACAAGGAATGTGGGATTTTATCCTTCCTAATGAAGAAGCATAAGAAGCATTACCTATCGCAACCAAGAGTAGAAGCACCGTAGATTTTCCATAAACAAATCCAAAATAGAAAGCATCAACTCTAGATCCCAAAGATAAAGTAATAGGTAAGAAATCTGCCCCCAAATCCACTCAAATCACTCCTCCTTAATCAAATTCTTCACCTTAAGATAAAACCCTACTAGTCTCTGATGAAATGGAATACAACATTGTTGAAGATATGAAAAATACTAGGGTGAATATTACATTTCATGAGCTTATCAAGTTAAAACATCAATAAAAGCTATTGCTTAAAGAACTAAAAGTAGTCCCTACTTCTCCTCTTCCCTCTGCTGTAATATCACAAGTTGCTCAAGAAATGAGAATGCCTCCCACTACCTCATTAGATAAAATCAATTTAATTGTTATCTCCTAATAGGAGGAAGATCTAAATCCCATACTCCTCCATTTCTTCTAACTTTTGAAGTTTTCAATAAAAATCTACATAATTGTTTAGTTGATACTGGAGCTTCATCTAAGATTCTACAAAGAACAATTTGTGCGAAATTAAAGTGGAGCCCCAAAAATATGTTGTTCGCATTATGCAGTTAGATCGATTTCAAGTCGAAGTTATAGGGAAACTCAATCAAGTCACTTATCAACTCTCATCAAACCCAAAATTATGTCAATTCATTGACATCCTTGTGGCTGATATCCCGGAGTTCTACGGCTTAATCCTTAGCAAAGACTAGTCAGAAAAGCTTCATGGTTATTTCACAACCAACTAGTCCCACATGTGGCTTCCCTATGATGATAAGTCGAATCAAATAAGGGTTGACTGAGAGAAACATCAAAAGTATATCGTCACATAATTGGAGGGAGAAAATGACCCTATCACATAAAGCAGCAATATCATTGGAAATTATTCAGTTGAATCATTTCTAGACAATTTTAATGCAAATACTTCAATCTTCTTGGATAATTTTGTTATATCACAAGTTTTATCTTAGCCTCTTCTTCGCCTGACCCCTCTCTGTTTGTTTAGTTGTACGTTGTTTTCTTATGATATCAATAGTTTAGTAATAATAATATCACTCTTTTATTAACATTAGTCACTTTATTAATTAATAATCTTTAATTATTCACCCTAGCCCAGTTTATTAGTTTTAAGTATAATATTACTACTATTTAATAATTAAGTCTTTTTAAATATAGTGAGTATCATCAAACGACAAGTAAATTAGTAGCAATTGTAATATTATTCAAATCACTCATATATTAGAAAATTTACCCTAGGCTAATGTTATTAATAATATTAATTTGAAATCAATACAATAATATTACTATTAACTTGAAGTTAATATAATAATATTACTATTAACTTAAAGTTAATACAATAATATTACTATAATAACAATAATTTAATATAAATTTGATGTTAATATAATAATATTGCTATAAAAAATAAATAATAATAATAATAATAATTAATTAATAAAATAGAATAAAATAAGATAAAATTTACCCTAGTCTATTATTAGGTTAATAATATTTATTTGAGAAGTTAATAATTGTGATAATAATAAAAAAATGAACTATGGTCTCTTTAATTATGATTTACCATAAGATTAGAAATTATAATATTATTTGAATAATTTAACTAACCTTGACCCTTTCCCCTAGGCCCTGGTCTAATCTAGCCATTAAGAGTCTTTTTAACCGTTTCCCGATCATATATAGCTGTTGAAGGACCTGCTTGCACTATTTAACTGATCGCTCAGATTTGTTCCTCAACTTGTCCTGATGATGAACCACACTAGTTGGTTCGAAATGTGTCGACAAATGATTCTCTATGTGATTTTGCCGAAATTATTCTCACAATCAAAGTATGGATCACAGAAGTCTAAACTCTTGAAATTTATTCTCAAACAGATGCCTCCAAATGTATAAATTTTGTAGATAGACCTGTAGTTAAATCTTTATTTTGGAAATTATATTTTGATGGATCTAGACCTAACGAAAGAGTTGGAGATGGATGCATATTACTTAGCCCAAAAGGGGGAAAAACTATGTTAGCATGCAGATTTGAATTTGAATGCTCAAATAACATTGTTGAATATGAAGCATTAGTTCAAGGGTTGTATAAATCTATCTGCCTTGATATCAAATACCTTCAAGTGTTTGGAGATTTAGAAATTGTATTTAAGCAGGTAAGGAATACTATACATTGTCTCTCTGGACACTTGAAACATTATCAATCATTAGTCTGGGACCTCACCTCTCATTTTACAACATTTAACATTTCCCCTATCCCAAGACTCCAAAATGCAAGTGTCGATCTTTTGGCTAATGTCGCATCCAAGTTCATTCCACCAAGAGATTATAACGTCAATCGCTTTTCTATTGAATTGATTTTTAGGCCTTTTATTCCTGAAAATATCACCAATTGGCAAGTCTTTAATAATGATCCGGATATCATAATTTTTCTAACATATGAAGGCTCTTACAATGACCAGATAATAGATGAAGATCAACATGGCTGCCAGCTTTGCCTAAATCTATGGTTAGCTAGAAGACTTATATGATCTTAAGGACAGGTTCAAGAAGCCCACTAACTCAAAACTTTAAAGTTCAACTTTTAGGTTTGAATTAGTTAATCTTGGAACTGACCTTAACCTCAAAATATCAATCTATGACTCAATCTTATACTAGATGAAAGATTAGACTTTGTTCAGTTGTTAAAGAAATACAAAAATGTCTTTTTTTGGAACTATGAAGATCTCGAGACATATGACACTTCCATCATTCAACATACCATTCCCATGATATCCGATGAAAATTCCGTGCAACCGAAGTTGAGAAAGATTCATCCAAATTTAGAAAATCAGATCAAATCTAAATTATATAAGCTTCTCAAAGCTAAAATAATTTTTCCTGTAAGGCATTCATGGTGGGTTTCTAAGCTTGTCCTAGTCAGGAAAAGGAATGGTGATATTTGAATATGTATAAACTTTTGCAATCTCAACAAAGCTTGTCAGAAGGACAACTTCCCATTACCTCCTATGGAATAGATACTGCAATCAGTTGCAGGCTCAGAATTGTTGTCTTTTCTGGATGGATTTTTAGGTTATAATCAGATTCTAGTACATCCAAATGACTTCGAACCAAATAGGGCACCTATGCCTATCAAAAGATGCCATTTGGGTTAATCAATGTTGGTGCAACATTTCAAAGAGCCTGGAAATAGCTTTCAAAGGTTTGGTGACCAAATCAGTGGTAATTTATTTAGATGACACAACTATGTATTAAAAAAATCGCAGTAATCATTTAAAGGATTTAACACAAATCTTTGTGCATTGTCAGAGGTATGGAATTTCTCTCAATCCTAAGAAATATCTCTTTGCTTTAAGTGAAGAAAAACTCCTTGGACTTATCGTATCCAAAGAAGGAATTCTTATTGATCCTGAATGGATAAGAGGAATTTCTAAAATCCGTTTACCTCATAACAAAAAATCCATGCAATCTTTCCTAGGTCAGATAAATTTTGTCAAAAGATTTGTCCCTGACTTTTCACAAATCGTTTTACCCCTCCAATCTATGATTAAGAAAAATTATGTTTTTAAATGGGGACAAACTAAGCATGAAGCTTTTAATCTGATTAAACAAGCAATCATAAATTCTCCCTCTCTAGCAACTCCAAATTTTTCTAATCATTTCATTTTATATATCTTTGCTTTCGAGAAATCATATGCAACTATATTGACACAGGTCAATGATGACAAAACCAAAGCACTGATTTCTTATTTTAGCTCCAATTTGCAAGGGGCTGAATTAAACTACTCAGACGTTGAAAAATAAGATTTTGTTGTTTTTAAATTAATAAAGCATTTCATACCATTTCTTCTCAAGACTCGCACTAAGGTAGTAATCCCATTTCTAACAGTAAGAAATATACTAATGTAAAGAGATGTGGGAAAGAAAATAAAAAATTTGGTAACAACTTACAAGAATATGACATTGAGATCAGACTAGCTAAAATTGTTAAAGGTCAAGGATTTTGCAGAATGTTAGTAGGAGCATCCAATTTACCAGCACTACAAGATTCAGGTGATGATATACAAATATTTGAGGTAAGCCTCAACGATACTGAATCTAAATATGTTGATATCATCTTTTACTTGAAAAATGGATATGCCCCTATGAAACTTAGTTACAAAAAAAAAGGGCTTTGTGGATAAAATCTAAGTAATATGAAATCATCAATGATGTGTTGTTTAGGAAAAATTATGATTCTAGTTTTCTTAGATTCCTTGAAAAATTTGAGGAAGAAAAGGTTTTGTAGGAACTCCATGATGGACCAGCTGGTGGACATTTTGGAGGAGACACAACAACACATAAAATCCTGCATGCTGGCTATTATTTTCCAACCTTATTCAAAGATACACACGAATATGTAAGAAAATGTAAAATTTATCAAACAATTATTGGAAGACAGAGGAAACCCGCATTTCCATTGCAACTGGTCAACATTAAGCAACCATTTGAACAATGGGGACTGGACATAATAGGTGAGATCGCTCCTCTCTCTTTAAAGCAACATAAATATATCCTTACAGCAACTGATTACTTCACAAAATGGGTGGAATCGGTTCCACTTAAGGTAGCTAATTCTAAAAACATCATTGAATTTATTGATCAATTTATTATTACCAGATTTGGCCTACCAACTGCCCTCTTGTTTGACAATGCATCTTATTTGACAGGCAACGTATGACAAAATTTGCTCTTAAAATAGATTTTAAAATTAAATATTATGCTAACTATTATCCTCAGGGAAATGGCTTGGTTGAATCTACAAACAAAAAACTCATAAGAATCATCAAACGAACCGTTGATAAAAGTAAAAAAAATTGACACAAATATTTGACATTTGCTCTATGGGAAGATCGGATAACACAGAAGGCCTTAATAGGCACTTCTCCTTTTAATTTTGTCTATGGGAAAGAGGTTGTTCTCCCTACAAATATAGCTATTCCCTTCCTAGCCCTAGTTCAATTTATTGAAGAAATTCCTTCCTCTTCTATACAATTAAGGCAATCACAAATCCTCAAGCTCGAAGAAGAAAGGGATAAAGCCAAAATCACACATGCACATCATCAACAATTAGTTAAATCGTCATTTGATTCAAATTATGTAAGTCCTAAATCCTTTCATCTTGGAGACCTTGTATTGAAGTGGGATAAAGCACACAAGGAAAAAGGTAAGCATACCAAATTCCAAAGAATGTGGCTTGGCCCATTTCAGATTTCAGAGAAAATTGGCCCATCCACCTTTTTACTGCAAGCTTATGAGGCAAGAGTGATTCTCTACTTGTTAATGGGCAGCTTTTGAAGAAATATTTCATAGAAGATAACCTCTTCTATCCCTTATACATTATTTCCTTTATTTTTTCTAGGAAAATAAAAGTTAAATAGCATTTACTTTTGGATTTTTACAATAATAATCTCTTTTATATTTTGACTTTTCGATTGTATAAGTAAAGACTATTGAGAAGATAATTTTGACATTTGAAACTTAATCTAAGTTCTATTACTCTAAAATTTGCTTGTTTTCCACAAAAATTACTTGTCCTTTGCAAAAACTCAACTTTATAAAGAAACCTTTGTTCTACCATCGGTCAAAGAAAGTATCTATAACAAAGCAAAGACTCTCTTTAGAAAAGCATCCTTAGCTCTATAATTGTCATCCATAAACTCTTAAGGAGTCAATGATTCTCCCCATCTGGTAATTTTTTCTCCTTTTAGAGTGTAATTCTAAAATATACTTAAACTTAAAGGATAAGAGGTCTCATCAAGAGCCGACTTACCATGATCATAGGGAAGTAATAAACTAACATTACCAATACTGCATATCAAAATAGGGTAATGGATTAAGATTATTTTAATCAAAAGACAAGGGGTCTCATCACAAGCCAACTTGTTCAGTTGAATTACAAGCAGTGAATGGCATTGTCAATTTTGGCCACCAAACCAAGACAATTACCTTTAAGTAGAAAAAATGAAGTTTTTAACAAAAAGAAATTGTTTAGAAAAGAAACAAAAAGAAATAAGTACAGTAATCTGAATTTATCTCTAAAAATTGCAATCTTATCTGGATGCGATACCCAATCATTGTTGATTAAAGGGTAACCTTTTCGAGGCTATGGATGCCTGCTGGCAGCAGAGGCTCTACCCATGACAAATGAGTACATCTAAAAGATAATTTGTGAGAGCCCCCTGCTTTATCTTTAAAACGAACTAAAGGCTGATATAGACAAAGGAATTTTCATTTTGAGAAGGATAATCAAATGGATGATAATTAGGTGGATTTTGTTTTCTTATTCAAAGAAATGTTACTTATCTTACATTTCATGTATTTCCCATTTTATGAACTATCTTTTTTTTGGAAGTTTTAGAAATCACAAAACACTATCAAAGATAAGTGGTTCTTCCAACGAATTGTTAATTGTTGTGCTACTCAACAACCCCCGGGCCCCCGGCCCCTCCCCCCCCCCCCCCCCCCAACCCCCAAAATTTATTAGTTTAATGGTTAATATTTCTATTAATAAATGGGGACTCTTTGTAAAAAAAACCCTCCAAGAAAATTTTAGCACTTAGGCGTTTCTTTTAAAAACTTTTAGGAATAAATCAGGATATCGAGTCAAAACCCTCTAAGACTAGCAATTCCCGCATTTTCGCATAACGTTGGACCAAATGTGTTGAAGAGTTAATTAACAAACGAAATCCGTGAATTGCGATAGAATGAATCAACACATTTGAATTTTCATTCAAAAATTTAAGATTTAAAGCATTTCCTATAAATAAAGCACTTATCGCAATCATATATCGATGTACACAAGGGACGCAACTCGTAAAACATGCTGTAACATGCGAGATGAGATATTGCAAAAGAACAAGTTAACCTCATCGCATCACGTCAATTTACTTAAAAGTCCAATCTTATGAACTACACGAGCTTCTGAATTGTGATAAAGCCCAGACACGATAAAAGAAAATACTATAAATTATAAGTTAAGTCCGCCACATAGTGAAAATCACTTTAAGAAGTAATTACTACTTCAGGAAAACTACACTCCAAACAGTAAAGGATACCCCGCTTATCTCGCATCCCGCAACATTTTAAAGAACTTTGAGAAAGCGCACAATCAAATATGTGATAATGTGATTTGCGATATTGCATTGCAATCGCAAAATCAACATTCTTGTCGTTAGAACCCACCACCTTAAAAAAAATTCCTTCCCATTTGCGATGCGGTAATTTAATGAGTAATAAAATCAATGATAACGAGCCTTAGTGATGCAGGAGCATGAGGCTTGAAGAAAAAAGGCTTCGAATTTTATTCCAAAAATACAAAAAAAAGTTTACAAGCAAAGGAGTGGGACCCTTTAGCTCTCACTCTACAAGGATTTCTAGATAGGATTTGAACTAGAATTTAGGGATTTGAGTTATTTTTGTAATTAATTCAAGTAGTTTAGACTTAGTTGAGATTCTCGAGGAGAATATCATGCAGATTAGGTATTATCTAGTATTAGGCAAATTCGATCCATTGATTGAGGATCTGATTGTTGTATGTAACGGTATTTATGTAAGTTTTGAGCTAGTGTAATGGGATTTGGTTGGATTTGGCTGAGGAGGATTTGATTGTAAAAGTTGGAAATTCTCTGTGTCTCTATGTATTTTGCGTATAAATGGTCAATCCCAGAGGTTTGAAGTTCCTTCAAAATATTTCTGAATGTTGATGATTTCCAGTTTGGCCTTTGAACTAGATTTGATATAATATTGTGTTATCATGTTTAAGTCTTCATTCACTGTGTATTGAGTTAATTGGGATGTATTTCGAAATCACATAGTTGAATTAGTGATATCCTAATTATAACTTAGACATAGATCAACAGGAAATAGATCTAATGGTGATCGCGTGCTAACAAGCGCGGACGTTAATTCAAAAACTGGATGCGATAAATTATAAAACTGAGTTAATAACTCATTTAATCGTGACCGTCCGCTTGAAAGGCTTAGATCAAATGGTAATCGCGTCGAAAAATGAATGGGGTTTATTGCAGAAAATGGATGCAATATGTTATGAACTATGGTTTAATCCTTTGAGTTCTGGATCAATTGCAACCATCCATTTAGAAGGGATGAGATCCAACAGATATCGCTCTGGAATATGCACGCGGGTTAATATAAATTTCGAACCTGAGAAGGCTATAAACGGTAGTTTTATTTATTTTTGGTTTCATGGGAAAAGTGAATATTTGGCATATTTCAAGTAATTTTAATAGTTTTGCTATTTTAGAAGAAAATCTAAAATTAAAAGTTGATGACTAATATTCCAAAGGAAACCCAAGAAGAAGTCCTGCCTGAGCTAGAAGAGATCATTTCTGGTTTTGAAAAATTATCCTTAACACCTGCAACCAACCCACCATTAGTGGTATTAGAGTGGCTTATTGAAATTGATCAAGATATCAAAGATCATAGAAAGAAGTCCAACATGGCTTTCAAAGTTGGAGGAAGACGTGGTCAAAGAAGAGGAAGAATAGTTGCAAATGTTGAAGTGTTGGAAGTTATGAAACAGATGCAAGCTAGACTAGAATTAGTGGAAATGGGAAATCACGGAGATGAAAATGTTGGAGATGTCAGTGAGCCTGAAGTTGAAGCTGCAAAAGCAGAGGAACCTGTAGAAATTACTCTTGAAATGATATTCTTTAAATTAGTGTTAGGATCCACATCTAAACCCAGACTTGAGGGTTCAGTTTATGCAGAAGGTTTAAACCCTGAGGAGTTGATAGACTGGATTAATAGCATGGATAAATTCTTTGATTATGAAGAAATGGAAGAAGGAAAGAGAGTGAAATTTGCTATCACAAAATTGAAAGGACATGCAGCACTTTGGTGGGATGGAGTGTAGGCAGAAAGAAAAATACTTGGTAAGCACCCAATTAAGAAAATGAATAGGATGGTGGCAAAGTTGAGGGGTAATTTTTTTCCAAGTGATTATCAACATGCATTATTTAGATGGATGTAGAACCTTAGACAGAGGTCTTTGACAGTGAAATAATACACAAAGGAATTTTACAAAGTGAGCATAAGAGCTGGAAAAATTCAAGATACAGATGAGAAGGTTGCAAGATACATAAATGGTCTTAGAATGGAGATCCAAGATGAGATAAGTTTGTTGTCTCCTAAAATAGTAGAAGAGGCTTATTAGATGGTATTGAAGGTTGAAGAAAAACTCATAAGGAAGCAATCTACCAGAAGTAGAGGTACTTTCCACAGAAGGGGAAGTCAAGGTGGTAGAGGAAGATCTACAACGCCTAGAGATGGAGCTAGTAGTAGCTTGAATCAGCATACACCCATAGAAGGTGATGGAAGTGGCATAAGGATTTTTTTTAGAGGAAGAGGAAGCAAAGGTAGAGGAAGAGAAACCAGGTGTTACAAATGTAATAAGCTAGGACACAGAGCCTATGAGTGCCCAAAAAATGTAGGGACAAATCAGAGAAATACAGTAATTGTTGCTAAGACTGAAGAGGAAGTAGAAAAGGTGAAAGAAAAAGGAAAATGTACCAGAGAAAGGGGAATATTTGGTAGTCAATAAAGTTTTGTTAAAGCCAACAAAGGAAGTCGTTGAACTAGCAAAGAGAAAGACTTTGTTCAAGACTGTGTGCAAGGTTCAAGGAAAATGTTGTCGAATGATCATTGATAGTGGCAGTACTGATAATTTGGTCTCTACAGAAGTGGTGGAAAAATTGAAATTAAAGATACAGAAACATCCAACACCTTACAAGGTGTCATGGCTTGAAAAAGGACATCAGTTGTTAGTGAAGGAATAATGTGAAGTGGACTTGCAATTGGACAAATACAAAGACAAAATTATGTGTGATGTGATGCCTATAGATGTGTGCCACATATTGTTGGGAAGACCTTGGCAGTATGACAGAGGAGCTATGCATGATGTGAAAAAGAACAAATACAAGTTTGGTAAGGATGGTGTTAATCATACATCGTTGCCTATGGAAGAAGGGGATGCATCAAGCAAATCTGATCCAAAGACTTTATTTATGAGTGGAAAAGAATACTTGCAAGAAATTGACGAGGATGAGGTAATTTTTTCATTGATTTGCAACCCAAGGTAATAATGACTTCCACTAAAATTTATGATTTACCAATTGAAATTCAAGAGATGCTGGAGAATTATTGTGATATCATTGTAGATGATTTTCCTATTGATTTACCACCCATTAGAAAAATCAGTCATCATATAGATTTGATTCCAGGGGAAAATCTACCAAATAAAGCAGCTTACAGGATGACTCCCACAGAAAATGAATAAATCAGGAAATAGGTTCAAGAACTGTTAGATAAAGGACTGGTTAGAGAGAGTTTGAGTCCTTGTGCAGTGCCAACAATGTTGAGTCCAAAGAAAGATGGAGGCTAGAAAATGTGCATTGAATCGAGATCCATCAACAAAATAACAATCAAGTACAGATTTCCTTTACCTAGAATTGAAGATTTGATGGATTTTTTAAGTGGAGCAAGATATTTTACAAAGCTGGATTTAAAAAGTGGTTATCATCAAATAAGGATTAGAGAAGGAGATGAATGGAAAACTTCTTTTAAAACAAATGAAGGACTGTATAAATGGATGGTAATGCCTTTTGGGTTATCAAATGCTCCTAGTACATTTACGAGGCTTATGAATGAAGTGTTGAAAGAATTTATTGGTAAATTTGTAATAGTATATATGGATGATATATTAGTTACAGTAAATCTAAAGAGGAACATATGAGACATCTGAATTATGTCTTACAGAAGTTGCAACAAGAAAAGTTATTGTTAAATTTAAAGAAATGTTCATTCATGAAGGAAGAGTTGGTATATTTGGGCTTTGTTGTTTCTGCTAATGGATTAAAGATGGATCCAGAGAAGGTAAAAGCAATCATAGTGTGGCTTTCATCGAAAAGTGTTTTTGAGGTAAGAAGTTTTCATGGTCTTGCTAGTTTTTACAGAAAATTCACAAGAAATTTTAGTAAGATCAATGCTTCTATTATTGATACTATCAAGAAGGATAAACGACCATTTAAATGGATTATTTAAGCAAAAAAGAACTTTCAGTCTATTTTATTTTTTCTTGATTTTAAAAAACCTTTTCAAGTGAAATGCGATGCTAGTGGAGAAGCTATTGGTTGTGTTTTAAGTCAAGAGGATAGACCTATATCTTATTTCAATGAAAAACTAAATGAGTCAAAGAATAAATATTCTTCTTATGATAAGGAGTTTTATGCAGTTGTACAGTCATTGAAAAAGTGGATACATCACTTGATGTCTAAGGATTTTATACTTTATTCAAACAATAATGCATTACAATACATTATGCAATAGCCAAAGCTTAGTTAGAAGCATGCAAAATGGGTACAATATCTTCATAGTTTTAATTTTGTATTAAAATGTATAATTGGCCAATCAAACAAAGTAGCAGATGCCTTAAGTAGAAAAAGTATCTTAGTTCAGGAAAGTCAAATTCAAGTGTTGGGTTTTGATTTTCTTAAAGAATTTTATGAGAAAGATTTAGATTTTAAAGAGGCATTTGAGGCTTATAAAAATCATGTTTTGTTAGACAAAAGTAAGTGGTTGGATTTTTTCTTGCAAGAAGGGTTGCTGTTTAAAAGAAATCAATTGTGCATACCAAATTGTTCTATGAGAGAAAATTTAATCAAGGAGAAACATAGTGGTGGACTTGGAGGACATTTTGGTGCAGACAAGACTTATGAGCAGTTGAACCGGTGTTATTTCTGGCCGAATATGAGATCTGAAGTGGAGAAGTATGTGAGAAATTGTAAAGTCTACCTATGCAAAGGGAAGGAGCCAAAACATAGGTTTGTATGTTCCATTACCTATTCCAGATAGACCTTGGTGTATGGTAAGTATGGATTTTGTTTTGGGTTTACCAAAAACTCAAAGAGCTAGTGATTTAATTTATGTTGTGGTTGATAGATTTTCTAAATTGGCACATTTTATTCCATGATATAAAACAAGTGATGCTACTCACATTGCTAATCTATTTTTTAAGGAGATTTAAGGTTGCATGGGTTACCTAAGAGCATTGTTTCATACAGAGACACCAGATTTGTTGGTCATTTCTGGAGGACATTGTGGAAGAAACTTGGTACTAAACTGAGTTTCATTTCAGCTTATGATCCTCAGACTAATGGATAGACTGAAGCTTGGGAAGTTTGGGTAATCTTCTGAGAAGTCTTGTAGGTGAACATCCAAAACGGTGGGATCAAATTTTAGCATAGGTTGAATATGCTTATAATGATTCTCCTAACAGGAGTACAGGGCAAAGTCCATTCCATATAGTTTATGGAATGCACCCAAGAGGAGTGTCTGAATTGAGAGACTTGGGAAAAGCTGAAACGAGAAGTGCTAAGGGAGAAGATTTTTCTTCAGAGATTCAAGCAAATACATGAATAGGTAAAACAACAGTTACAAGATAGCAACATAAAGTACAAGAGCAAAGCATATTTGAAGAAGAAAGAAGCTAATTTTGAGGTTGGAGATTTCGTTTTAGCACACTTGAGGAAGGAAAGATTTCCAAAAAGGGAGTATAACAAGTTAAAATTTAAGAAAATTGGACCATGCAGAGCCTTGAGGAAATTTTTTGCAAATGCATATGAAATTGAATTACACCCTGATATTGGAATATCTCCAATTTTCAATGTTGTTGATTTGTACAGGTATGAAAGTGGAAACGCAGATGATACAACAGAAGATAAGGAAGAACAAGAGGTTGATTGGGTAAAATAGTTACCAACAGCAAAGGCATTATAGCCAGAATAAATTTTAGACAAGAGAGTGTTTAGAAGGACAAGGGGATAGGAGTATTTTCAGTACTTGGTCAAATGGAAGGATCAACTAATTGTTGATGCTACCTGGATGGAAAAGGCCATGATATAGAAGTTGGGTACTTCTATAGAAGACCTCATGGACAGGAGCCCATGAAGAATTTTGTCCTTACGAGTCTGATGCAAGAGCATGAGGCTTGAAGAGAAAAGGCTTCCAATTTTATTCCAAAAATACAAAAAGAAGTTTACAAACAAAGGAGTGGGATCCTTTAGCTGTCACTTTACAAAGCTTTCTAGATAGGATTTGAGCTAGAATTCAGGTATTTGAGTTATTTTATAATTTATTCAAGTAGTTTAGAATTAGTTGAGATTCTCGAGGAGAATATCATGCAGATTAGGTCTTATCTAGTATTAGGCAGATTTGATCCATTGATTGAGGATCTGATTATTGTATCTAATGGTATTTATGTAAGTTTTGAGCTAGTGTAATGGGATTCGGCTGGATTTGGCTGAGGAGGATTTGATTGTAAAAGTTGGAAATTCTCTATGTCTTTATGTATTCTACATATAAATGGTCAATCCCAGAGGTTTGGAGTTCCTTTGAAATATTTTTGAATGTTGTTGATTTCCGGTTTGGCCTTTAAACTAGATTTGATATAATCTTGTGTTAGCGTGTTTAAGTCTTCATTCACTGTGTATTGAGTTAATTGGGATGTATTTCGAAATCACAGAGTTTAATTAGCGATATCCTGATTATAACTTAGGTATAGTTTAAACTTGACGGAAGCACTAAAACCTCTGCAGAATGAAGAAAACTTGACAAAACTTGTGAGAACCCTAGGAGAAGATCTGGGAGAACCCTAGGAGAAGATATGGACCATTTGATTGACAAGCAACGGATCTAACAGTGATCGCGTGCTAACAAGCACAAACATTAATTCAAAAACCAGACATGATAAATTATCAAACTAAGTTAATAACTCAATTAATCGTGATGTTCGCTTGAAAGGCTCAGATCAGATGGTAATCACGTCGAAAAATGAATGGAGTTTAATGCAGAAAACGAATAAGATATGTTATGAACTGTGGTTTAATCCTTTGAGTTCTGGATCAATCGCAGTCATCCATTTAGGAGGGATGAAATCTAATGGATGTCGCTCTGGAATATGCATGTGGGTTAATATAAATTTCGGACCCGAGGAGGTTATAAACGATGATTTTATTTATTTTCGATTTCGTGGGAAAAGTGAAGATTTGACATATTTCAGGTAATTTTAACAGTTCTACTATTTTAGAATAAAATCTAAAATTAGAGGTTGATGACTGATATTCCAAAGGAAACCCGAGAAGAAGTCTCACCTAAGATAGAAGATATTGTTTCTGGTTTTTAACAATTATCCTTAACACCTACAACCAACCCACCATTAGTGGCTATTTAATGAGTTTAATGGCATTTATGTTAAAGAGTGGCTCGACATGATACAATATCTTTTCTTCTACGTTCTGAATAATAGCTCCTATCTTGTCACCTTTTTAGGATTAACTGTATCATTTATTCTCACTATCATTCTCGCTTGTGTTTATTCATTAACTTCTCTTTTACTCCATTTTAGGAAAACTCTACAGAGAACATCATTGGAAACAATGGTGAAAAAGGGGAAGGGAACTACATCTGAGAAATCAGAAATGGTGCCGCTTTTCTCTAATACCACATGTAGTAGAGACAAAGGAACTTCGACATGGGAGGCCATGTACAACTTGTTATAAGAAGAGAAGCCCAGGCCACTGGTAACAAAGGTTGTGGAAAATGCTCAAATTTCCTCTGATGCCTCCTATTTCAAAATAACATGTTCTTTCCAACACCACATAGCTACAAGACCAAAAATAATCCCATACACGGACATGATCAAATGGGTAATTGACGAGGTAGACATCACATACAGAACCTTCTAGAATCACGGGCAAGAGGTCATGGGGTCATTCTCAGCAGACAGCCTACGACTAATGCACCAGTTACCTGAGCCATAAATGTTCTACAACAAATAGTTCATTGAGCAATTCGCCAAGGAAAATGAGGACCTGTCAGACGTCACACAGACCTAGAAATCAAGTGAAGGCAAGTTCAAACGGGATAAAACTAGTATGTACTCAACGACATCCATTTCTCCCCCTCATAGTTTTGTAGCAGCAATGATATGTAGGTTATTTTGTACACCCGATAGCACCAATTTTTCCATGGATTGGCTCATATTAATAGATGTAGCAGTGAATGCAACAATAATGAACTAAGCTCAAATTTTATCAGATAATTTGGCAAAGGCCATTATAGAATATATAAGGAAAAGAAGTTCCTCTTTAAGGGTTTATCCCCCATTTTTCATGAGTGCTTTTGTTATGGATGCAATCTGTTTTTGTTCTAAATTTCCCAATATAGGATGGAAGTGGATTGTACATAACCCACTTCCCATCCATATATACTGTAAGATTTGTGGGATCTTAATTTCACCCCCATTTTTATAATATATGTCAAGGGATTATGCTTCCCATTCATAGAGAAGATTATGATAGAACCACCCATAGGTTTTCTAAAGAGGCTGAAGTAGATATCTTTCCAGCAGCCAGATGGTTTGCGGAAGAAACATTCACCTACATCAGATTATTTGGGAGCATTGCTTCACTGCATGTCCTCCCATATTATGTCCTCGACAAACTAATGGCCAGAGAAATAGCCTACCAGAAAACAGGGGAAGGTGGAATGAGCAAAGGATTGAAAGGGAAAAATAAGGCCATTTGGCCTACATTCCCATTACAATGTGGTGCTTTTGCACTACATGATTATGGACATGCATTAAAAGAAGCGGAGATTATTAAGTCTCTAAAATTAGCTACAATTGTGGGAAGGCAGTACGACCCAAATGGCACTATTAAGGAATTTACTACTACAGATAAGGAAGTCTCAAAATGGGGGAGGAAACAACAATAAAGAATCTGAAAAAGACATAGCTCAAAGTACAGAGGAGACGGTCGCGCAGGCCAAAGCAAAGAAACAAGTAAAAGTTGCTTCTACTTCAACTCAATCAGGGAAAGCTCCAGTCATTGACCTCAAACAAGAATGGGAACAGTTGAACAAAAAGCTCCACACATATACGAACCCTGAGCAAACATCTAGAATGCAAACCCACCATAAGTCAAATCCAAAAACAACAGAGGAAAGAGATACAGGCACTTAGGACATTGAGATCACTCCTTCTACTCCTACTTTAGAAATTGTTTGAATAATTGAAGAAATACCTCCTCTAGATGTATTATATAGCCCTACCCACAAACTTTTAGTCAAAAGACAAAGGATGAAAATAAAAGTGGATGTTCTATCTGTTACGACTCTGGAAAGTGAGCTAGTGGACATCGTATGGAAGGACTCACCTATCGAACCATCTGAGAATCTCACAAAGTTGTCGCAATTCGTGGGAGCCTATGCCATAGGAACTATTGACAAGGCAACAGAGGTCCAAATGCTGTACAAGGAAAAGGAATAGAGAATTTTGTTGCTAGAACAATTTTTAGCCCAAGAAAAATCTAATCAACAAGCAGAATTACAAGTAGCCCAGCTCCAAAAGGAATTTGAACAGATGAGAATACAACATAAAGTTAGATTAGTAGAAAAGGATTTGTAGATACGAGCCATGATAGATAAACTTAGAGACAATCCACAAATCGAGGAATTCATCAAGGAAGCACTTAGCCTCAATTCCTTACTAATGCAGCAAAAGGAAGTGTTTTTCTTGAAAATCTTGTAGATAAATCCTTATTGCGAGACTAGTGATAAATTAACAAACCAAATTATTGATATGAGGCTCGAGTATGACAAAATCCACAAAAGGGTTTCTGAATTTATCACTTGGAAAGAATAATAGGATGGGAGGAAGGCTGACCTGCCAAAGTTGGAAGAGTCTCATAAAGATATTATGTTCACATATTGGGATTCTCGGTTGAAACAGGTAGAAATGGAAACAACGATAGCAACAACAACAACAAACATCATAATAGAAGCCATTAATGAAAATCTTCATGGCGCTAATCTAGTCAAGGAATGTGTACTAGGATTTCTTCCTAATGCCAAACATCTAGAGCAATAGTGGAAACAAGCAATGCAGGAAGAGGAGGAGGTAATCAAACAGTTAAACAAGCTAAATTGGGAGGCATACTGGCAGTTTTTAGTAAAACCACACAACCAATGGATGAATCTAAGATGTTTAACAACATCTACACAAAATATGGTGCCAGCACTAACAAATGCCATATTTTTTGGGCATTTAAAATCTACGATCAGCCAACCGCCTCAGCTCAAGTCCATGACTGATATTTGCAACCTTAGAGATCAAGTTCAAAGGAGCTAGTCACTATTTTTTTTTCTTTTAGTTTTATTTTTGCATATTCTGAGGAAGGTTATTTGAAACCTCCTAAGATATTTTTGTAATAATATATTTTAAGACATATATTTTAGTATTTAAACCCCTCTCATGCATTTAGAGATGGGTCCAAAAATTTCATCAAAAACGCTTTTCAAACCTTGCACTTCTGTACTTTTGAGACGGTTTTGATGAAATGAATGGAACAAGATCTATTTTCTTTAAATATCTAGCATGCTCTACTAAAATGCACTTTTGTACTCTTATAATGTGTTGGATTGATTGAAATTGGGTCAATATTGCTGAAGCACATGTGTAGTTCTTATCATATATGGTACTTTTATTTTATGATCATGTTTTATTTATGTATCAAGCAATACTTATTCTTGCAATTGTTTTATGTATGAAAGTCTGAATTATAGTTTTAGCATTATTTCACTTCTATATGATGTTATCTCTGATTCCGTTGTGAATACATGAACGAATTTATATGTGATATATTTTTCTCAATCGTTTTGTCTAACTATTTATCTAAAACGATTGTTGTTAAATGATTTAATTTCTTGTTGCAGTTGAATGATCTTTATTATCAATTATTGTAAGACATCATTGTAGATCGCATATTGTATTTGATTCTTGGGCATACTTATAGTTAAAGAGTGCTAAAATAAGATATATGCATGTGTTTAGAAGTTAAGTTAGATTACACTTAGCTTAATCGTTTCCTATTATCATCCCACCATCAATATTAAACATTTTCTAGGAAACTAGTCCCATTATCCCCAATAGGAGCCACTATACCTAACGGAAAAGGAGATGCTATCAAGGTCTGTTATGAGTAGCTTTCCCCCATGTTGTCACAGCGACTTTCGAGGCTTAAACATAACCTTTGAAGGTTTTGTAGGGGAAAGGGGAAATAGGATGTCTTCAGTTCCAAATGATCCATCTCAAACTATGGTATTTTCCATACGTCACAAATATAACCATTTAAAAGGAATTACATTCAAAATCATTCACAATGCATGTTATAATATTCCCAATAAAATACGACGCACATTGGTTAATTATAAAAGCATTTCATAATCAACGAAGTAACCATTCTACATGATTTTAATATATAAGCACAAAAATATCTATGACAAAGAACATGAGAAGATAGTTCATTCATACATCGATACCAATATTGGCATTATGCCTCAACTACAAAATATTAACAAAAGACATTCACGCTTTGTATTTCATACATTTATCCAACTCTTTATACAAGATGCATATACATTAGATCCATGAAAAACTAGTGCAAAATCCCTGAATACCTCAGATTAGTATAAAATATGAATGATATAGATTGTGAGCGGTATCACACTCCTTGATGGGGAAAATCATACCATCATGACAAACCATCACAGTTCATTTCATAATATCTATCCAAACCCAAAGACAATTAGCAGAATGAGAATCAAAACAAAACCAAGAAGTATGCAGAAAATCATTAAGTAGGAAAGGCATTAAGAAGCATAATATAAGAGGTAGCAATCCTTTATATAACCCAGCTCTAGAATCACACTTTTAGGAATCTTTGGCTAGATCACTTTGTTATCTCACCCTGATGGATCTGTCCGCTCTCATGTCGAATTGTAACTAACTACTTTACCATAATGAGTTGTATTACAATTAACTATTTGATCATAAATAACAAACCTATGTTATTAGAGAGTGAGATGTTGACATATGCATATTTTTGTTACATGACATACTTTGCTACTTCTAGTGCATATCCACACAATGTTTCAAACATCTATGTGGTATTCTTATTTTATTTTTTGTTGTGCGTGGTCACCCACCAACCTATGTTGCACACAATATTCCCTTTTTTCTCCTTACTATGTAGTTTCTCCATACTTAACAAAGATTTCAAAAAAATCACCTCTTTTCACCTTTGCTCCAACAAGCCCACAACATTGTTCTTGGCTTTCCCCCAAGCCACTCTAATTTGTTTGTGCACCAAGAAAAGGGAGTAACTCTATGGTTTTCTTTAGAAATTTCTCAAATTTTTGTTTGGTGGTCAACACTGTAGTCTTTTCTTGCAGATTTGAAAAAATAAGGTCTATTTGTGGTGAATCTTGGGCACGTTGTTGAATGTCAATGTCTAGAAAGTACATTGAGATGGGTGGAACAAATAGGATGCGATGTTATACTAAGATTGTAGAAGGTTGCACTCTATGAAGGAGTTATTGTCCTAGATGATTCAAATAAGAGACAGAGTTATTCCAATTGTTGCTTCATCTGATCATATAAGTCTTTCTGTTCCCATGTTGCTTCTGAAAAAGTAGTGACGAGAGGGGAATTTCCCTACTAAGTAACATATTTTATCTACTCAAAAAATCTCTAAAAATCCTCCTCTAACAATGAAGGTGTCTCTGGATAGTCATGTTCTTATCCTTTTACTTCTTCCTGTCCCTTGTTTATATTTTAATAATCTCTTTTTTACTACTGGAATTGTTTATCCTTCTTCAAATTCTCGATGTTGTGTGTCGAGATGCCCTTCTTTGTGCTCCTGCTATTGGTTCTCGAGATGTTCTTCCTATGGAGGGGAAGGTTTCTTTTGTTGTTGTGGTGCGAGTTACTTTTATGGTTGTGGATCTCGATGCTCCTCCTCCTTGCCACTGTGAATGTTATTTACCTATGGTTGTTTTTCAGTAGGTGGTATGCACCATTCTTTTACAATATGTGACATAGTTTTTTCATCGATATTGTATGTGCACCTCAACCATTACTTTGTTGGGTCTGCGTGAGATTATTTATATATATGGTGCGTGTGGCAAAGAAATTCACCACTACCTTATAAACCTTGAGAAGTTGTATCGAAATGTGTGGTACCTTAGTATAGAATGGTTGGTGTCCTCTTTCTAAATGTAAAACTTAACATTCGTATCTTTATGGTGCTTCTTATATGAGGTATGCCAGAGTAAGCCAAATCTTAGGCCAAAGAACTCTTGCTTGTCTGGTAGCAGAAAGTGATTTTCCTTGGGAAACTACCATGTTTTCAAAGTTATGAGGATCAACAACCATGCATAGTGGAAATTCACATTTCTATCTTGGACTTCCAAGCAATCCTACATAAACTAGTTCAAGAGGAAGGTCACCCATTTCATTTGTATGCTCTCGATTCACTTTGTTGTTGCAGCTAATGCTACCGTGGGGCACTAATTATTATTTTCATTTTTTGAGTAGTTTTAACACCATTATTTACACGAAGAACTACACATTTTCATCATTTATGGAGGAGATTAGGAATCCCTGCTTTGTGTGACTCGTGTCATACTTCTCATCCATATCCTTAGTGAGTGGCTTTTCATTTTTCTTGTCAAAGAGAGGCTCTAGATTATCTCTAGTCATGGGAAGCTCTATAATTTTGGATATAAATTGGGAATCTATTTCGATGGGCTCATCTAGCCACAAAAAATATGCCATGTATGCAAATTAACAATAGTTTGACACAAATATTGACTTCAAGAATTTAAACAAAGTGTGGGATGTTTAGTAAGTTTAGAATACCTGATCTCTCCAAACCCACAACCTATTATTGTTGTTCACAAACTTGTTAATGCCTTGGTTGTTGAACGCTCAAGTAATTATCTTGTGAAAATTGAGGGAACTTAGTGTGGTTCGTGACATCATGTTCATTATATTGTAATTTTTCCACCATGTTTATCATATCACCTTCCTTGAGGACCCTTAGTGGAATTGCGATTATTTACAATTTGTGCTTTGAATCCTTTGGCAGTTAGGTTGCAAGTCTTACTGTTGATGTAGAAGGTCTTGCAGGTGTGATGGGGTGGCACAACATTAGTGCCCTTTATTATGGATTTCTTCAGGTCTAAGGAGGAAGCCATGGTTTTGGTATCTAGTAGTTGGATATTCTCTTGTAATGCCTACTCTTTTGATCTCTGGTCTCTATGGTTTGCTCTTAAACTTTGGTTCAACAATTATAATAATAATGTTGAATTAGCTAAAGTCGTAGTATTTTATGTGCCTTAAGTTCCTTTCCAAATTCAATAACTTTGGGTATCCTATCATAATCCCATAATAACCTTGTTGATCTTTGATAGTAGGGTTTTCTAGGTGGGAACTCAACTTTATGCACCTAGTGATGATTGAGGTCATGTTAGCATCATTTTAGTCAAAGTCGTTGATCTAGAAAATATTTTCCCTTCAATAGATTTAATGTTGTTTTCAATGAAGGTTCACCAGCCCATGTGGGTAGCACAAGCTTTTTCTAGTGTCATTTTTTGTATTATTTGAGTTCTCATTGTCATCGTTGATTGTCAGTTGTATTCCACCTTCTTGGTCATTTATAGTATTGCATGCTCCATTTGGTTTTATGTTCATGTGATCGTGCGATGACTTTAGTGTGCAAAGTGTCAGCTATTCATGAAAATGTGGAAGATTTATTCTGTCAAAATTGGCATGTTGTTCTTCGCAGTCACAAAGTATTTATGGTTTTCTCCTTCTCAGCTTCTACCTACAAACATAAAGAAAGTTTTTTTTCCCAAAAATAAATTAGGTTTGAAAGGTGGGTTGATTTTCTCTTTAAAACTTGAGTTGAATCCCATTGATAAGTCCATTGAGTGGCTCCCAATTCAGTTTCTCTGATTGGAAAACCCCTATATCTATGACATAATAATCTATGGTCACATCCAATGCATTTGAATTTTATAAGGGTACTTTGGAAACTTATTTTCATACAATAGCATGAGATCACCAATCTGGAACTATTTATGCTTAATATGATGATTGTTCCATGCCTTTTCCCTAGTTTTTTGCATGTTCTAGTGGAAACCTTCTATGAGCCTATCTTCTTCCATCTGTAAAATTTTTATCAATATTTGGTCTACCATGACGGAATATATTAATTTGGTCGTGAAAACAATATGAAGACAAAGGGCTATGAATTTCATGGGCATTACTAACTCTTTCCCATATATTAATTGAAATGGTGTCTGGCATGTAAGTTTCTTTCACATAGTTTGATATTCCCAAAGTATTGTAATAATTCTCAATTCCCAATCATCCGTGTTCACATTACAAACCTTCGTCAATGTGTTCTCCAAAATTTTATATAAGGTCTATTCTACGCAATTCACTTGTGGATGGTACGAAGTGCTTTTCTGATAGTGCATATGGAACTTCTTCATCGGTGCTTCAATGATTCTGTGCAGAAAGTGAGTTCCTTGGTCACACATCAAAATCTTGGGACATCCAAAATGAGTGACAGCATTTTCAAATAAGAATCGTATTGTAGTTTTTGTACTATAGTGTTTGACAGGCACTACCTCAGCCCATCGGGTTAGATAATATGTTACCTCAACCCATCGGGTTAGATGATCTATCAAAAATATAATATGTTGTGCTCTACTTCTTTTCATTGTAAGTTTAATCGGCCCAACAAAATCCATTGCCCACTTTCAAATGGTTGTAGTGTTTCCTGCATATTTAGTGGCATTTCATCCCATCAAGATGGCTTTCCCACTCTTTGAAAAATATCACAAAACTCTTTCGTGTCACTTTGAACTATTATCCACCAAAGACCTGCACACAGGATCTTATATGTGGTAGGTTTCCTTGCAAATTGGCCTCCGACCACCCTTTCATGTGCCTATGTCAAGATAGTTGATATTTCTTGTTCTAATATACAATGATGGAGTATTCCATTTGAACCCAACTTATAGAAACAACCTGCAATGAAATGATAATTTGTTGCCTTAACCACGATTTGTTTCTTCTCTACACATTTATAATCTTGGAATGTTGTTCTCGTGCTAAGGAATTGATTTATCTTTGCAAAGTGAAAATCTACTATCTCATCACTAAATAGTTGTGCATCAGGTAAATTTTTGCTCGCGTTCCCTACATTGTCGCCAAAAAGTATCCTATTTAAGTGGTTCGACCCTACATTCAACCTACTCAGCTTCACTATTACCTCAAAGTCATATTCCTAGAGAAAAAAATGTTATCTACATAATCTCCCCCCAACATTGGCTTGTTGAAGAGGTAGAACAATTCAAAATTATCGATGTATAATGTGAAATGTGGTCCCAAAAAGTAGTGTCTAAACATCTACAAATCATACACCATTGTTAGTCCTTCGCACTCTGTCATGGTGTAATTATGCTTTGCCAAGAATAACTTCCTGCTGGAAAAATATATTGGATGATCCATCTTGACCTCTCCTAGCTATGTCAATATTACTCCCAATGCAATCAACAATTCATCCACATGTATATCAAATTCTTTGTTCCAATCAGGGAATACTAGAATTGGTACAATTACTAGTTTCTCCTTTAATGTGTCTAGCACCAATTGGCATTTTTCAATCCACTAGAAATTCTCATCCTTCTTCAAAAAAAAGTTCCAACAACAACACAATCTATGCATAACCATTCATAAACCTCTTGCAATACCCAGTGTGCCCCAATATAGCGTGCATTTGTCAAACTAAAGTAGGAGGTAGAATGTTTACAATCACTATGATATTTTCCAGATCCACCAACAATCTCTACTTGCATATGATATGTCCTAGCAGAATCCCAATTGGTGAACAAAAATTGCACTTCTTTAAATTCAAGTAAATATAGAGTTGTTTTCACATGTCTAACATAAGTTGTAGCACTTCTATGTGTTTCTTTAGCAGACTAAAAATGGTCCAATCATCTAAATAACCTCAAAAAATTTGTGTGTGTAGTCCTTAAATGTTGCAACAACCACCTAAAAGAACATTCCTGGAGAAAATGAAAATATAAAGGCACTAAAAGAAAAAAGGCATTTTTGGGACATTTATTTATGAAAATAAAGGAAATTATGAGAAAAGGAAGGTGAAAGGTCACAGGTTGCATGTGAGGAGGAAATTGAAGGAAAATAATGGAAAATGAAGAAAGTAAAGGCCAAATTGATAAAAAGGCTTTTGAGGATTAGTTGGGGAGCTCTTGGCTCAATTTTTTGCTCAAGATTTGCTTTGTAGAAAGGAAGGGAAAAGAAAGCAAAGGAAGGACAAGGAAAGGAAATGAAAGAAAAGATTAAGCAAGGAAGTGCAAGATCAAGCAACTTCAATAACAATACTTGCAGGTAACATATTTCATGTGTGATTTCCTAGTTGTTTTTGACATGCATGGCTTTACATGTTGATGTATGGTTCTCTTGTTGTCGGTGGCATGCTTTTGATGGGTTATGACAGTGGTTTTCAGCCTGGCCTTGCCTCTTTCTGGATAGCCATGGTGTGATGGGATTGTTTTCTTGGTGTTGAGATTTGGAATTTCCAGATGGTTTCGAAATCTGGTCTGTAGGTGGTCTCAGGAAAATCCCAAAGGCCTAGGAATCCCTTAACCAATTTTCGCAGGAGACACGGTAAAGCCCGAGGGAGGAGTCTCGGTTTAGGGCCTAGTGATCCAGTGTGGATTGCAGTAAATCCTGAGAGACTAGTGTCTCGATTTAGGTCCTAATGATCTGTTGTGGATTGTGGTAAAGCCTAAGAGACAAGGAGATGGAAAATTCCTCAAGGATAGTGATGGAGTCTGATAGCATCCTAGATCAGTTTGGTTTTGTGATCTTGGTGTCAGTTTTGGTGAGATCACAGTTTGGTGAGGGTGGAGGTGGTTTAACCTCTAGATTACCTTGGTTTTTTTTGGATTGGTTTATCCATGAGATCCCAAATTCATGCTTGGATATGGCATGGCGGTGACTAGTTGAAAGAAATATTTGATTCAGCCATGTCTATGGTTAGGTGGTACGTGGAAGTCTCGAACCTAGTCAGATTTTCCTATGTTTAATAAAAGTTAAGTTCTCTTTCTTTTGTACTTATAAATATATGTCTTTAATGGTTGTTATTTCATTGTTATTTTCATGTTTTAATGTTGGTTATAAGCATGGTTATATGACTAGTTATTGCCATGGTTATTCTATGTATTTACTTGTAACTGAAAGGATAATGGATGTAAGACTTAATTGATTTCAAAATAGTTAAGGGAAGAGGGTGGTGGTCCTTCTTGTCAAGTATCATATGGTTTATCATTCATTTATGCTTTGTCTTGTATTCATTTCTTGTAGAGTGAATTGATGTCAAGTGTTTGACAAAATATCAATCCCGGTTGGGGATGGTCAGGCTTAGTCCTGGAGTCAATTTATGATTTGTAAGACTTGTTATTATGTAAATCATGGATTCTTGAAGTGTCATTGAATTTTGGGAAGTGACCTGGGCTTTGGGCCTAAAAAAGTGGCTCAAATCTCAGGGAAATTGACACAACACTGAGAAAAATAGTCACTGGACGTTGGCATGCCATGTTGTGGGAGCATCCAGAGCCCTTTAGACGCTCACATACCCATAGCGTGGGAGATTCTGGGGTTAATTGGTCAAAAGACTCTGTGGGACTTAATGGTTGGTTACCTGAGAGGTTGGGATGGTTCATGAGGGTCTTATTTCTGATTTGGAAGGTCTGTATGGTGTGTTTCTATCAGTTCCACTTCCTTAAGGTGACTTAGGAGATTGAATTATATCATAGTAACTTCTCATCACATGTTTACCCTGGTTGGCTGGTTACTTGGGTAGACGTGGGAGGAGGTTGTTACAAGAGCAGAGCAGAATCGGGAGCAGCCAAGGCTAGTGGAACTCTAAGTGAGGGTATCTTAGAGATGCTGAAAAGATTCCCTTAGAGGGCTAGAAGTGTCAATGTCAAAATTTGACAAGTTTATAGAAATTTTTGCACATTTTATTACCAAGAGTCCAACAATGTTGTTTGTTTCCCTATTTGAGTAACAGAAATTCAAGTGTCCCGCGGTAAGGAATCTTTGCAAAATCTTGTGGAATATAAAAGATTCCCTTGGATGTTGCTTTTTTACAGAGGCAGAATGATGCTAACTATATAGTCATTTTTCATAGAATTTCATAGGGAGCATAGTGGTGTGCTCATAATTTCCATCTGAGCAACGAATTTTTCAGCCATCTTCAGGAAGGAACCTTTGGGGAATCTTTGAGATTCTCGAGGGTCTAAAATTTGGCAGTCTCAGAAAGGGGCAAATTTTATAGTCATTTGACATGATTTTGCACCAAAAATTCAATGTTGTAGTCCATTTTGTCAACTGAGCTTTGCATTTTTTGGCCATCCCTGAAGTGGAGGTAAATGACGCAATTATGCCATGTCTTTTTTCTGATTTGCTGAGATGATGTTTTTTTGTTGAAATCCTTCTTATCATTATATTGAGGGATACTTGTATGCCACATTATGTGAGAATTGATTAGCTTGTCATTTTGAAGGAAGGCCCATTTGAGTGAGAGTTCCTATAGGGAGAACATCTTGTGGAGATACGTGGCACTCTGGTTGAGGGTATTTATCCTTGTAATGACAAAGAATGTACTATGTACTCATTATCATCTTGCAAAATTTAATGAAGAGGCCTCCCCACTCTTGACACCACGGCCCAAAGACATAAACCACACTTGGTGAACTCTGTTATCAATGTGTTTTTTATTCTTGATTTGATGGTCGTCTTTATGTTTCATCTTCTTTAAAGTATGAACATGTGGTTGTTTTATACTCTTTCACATGTAATTATGCTAACATAAAAGAAGCAAAAGATCTTGGTTAATTCTAGTAGTTGAAGAGATCTGAATGAATTTTGGTATCAGATCGGTCTTCTCATTGATGTGAATTGCAAGTGTGAATGGTTGAATGTGCAACACGAATCGAAATGGAGAACAACAGAGATCTCTACGAGGACCTCCTCAAGATGGCACACATGGTGGACATAATGTATGCAGATTATGAGTAGAAGATGGCAAGAGAGAAATAGGAGAAAGGAAGAATAGACAATGCAGCTCCATCTCCATCTTCCAGTGACCATTCATCTTCTTCGTCGTACTCTCATCATTTGGATGAGGAAATCAATCAAAGCTTTCAAGCAGAGAATGTTGAATTGGGGAGATTTATATGAGAAGAGAAAGAGTAGAATCAAATATTGTAGCTTCAGTTACGAGCCACAAAACAGGCCTTGGAAAAATTGAAGCCCAACGAAGGCTTAGAGAAGCCATCATCACCTACTCCAGAATCGACAGCTGAGGTAAACAATGTTGATCATTCTTCAGTTTCATTTTCACATGACACTATTTCTATTGGAAACATGAAGGTATCCATTTCGGGAATTGGGATGAGACTGCTTACCAAGATGGGGTATAAAGGAGGAGGACTTATTTTTAATGACCAAGAAATGACTTAGTCAGTGGAGGTTGTAAAAAGACCTCGGTTTGCAGGTTTGGGATACACTAAAAGAGATTTCTCAAAGGTAGGAGAAGCTTCTGAGGAGTTGTCGAAGCCATCGGAGAAAGAGGATGATTGGAACTCGTCACAATCCTCCCTTGACAGTACACATTACAGAGGAAGAGCCAAGGCAAGATCTCATCGCTATTGTTGCACCAGATATAGTCAAGAGAGGTATAAATAGTTTTAGTATTCTATAGTTCATTTTGATTACAAGCATATTATTAATGATGAACAGAAATCATGCCATAGAAAACCATGTAGTTTTTGTGGTTTACATAACCATGTGGTTTCTGAGTGTTGGAAGATAATGGAATCAAGAAAGAGGATGAGGCGTGAAAGGCCTTCTCCACATCAGTTGGAGGCTTCATCTAGAGCAGCGTCTCCAGGACAAAACACCCGTGCAGAAACCAATTGGTGAAGGTGTTAAACAAGAAAATAACCACATTCCTAGTGGTTCGCTTTGTTGAGTAAGAGATGGTTTTACTAGATCTAGTAGCTTGTCATGGCTGCGTTTTTTAAATCATGTATTACAATTTAAATTGTAAAAGTGATGATGTGTTTTCCATCACTTATTAATGCAACAATGATGTTTTGGCCTTTTATTGATAGTTGGGGTATTGATTTCTCTTATGATTTAAACTTGAACGAAGAGTATGTCTTATAAACTCTTGGAAAGTATGTGGATGCTTGGGTCATGGTTGGTCATGTAATTGAGCATGTAATTTGTAAATATGTACTACAAGTTTGCAGAGGATACAGGTATTAGCTCATCACTTATGGCTCCGAAGAACAATGGTGAAGGAGAAGGAAGTGTGACTTGTCAAGACACTTGTGGTGCAGGCAATGTAACACAGTAGTTGTAGAGTATGTTCATTCTTTTGGAGGACCAAAAAATCCTCAGTGGGGAGGAATGATTCAGGTAGCTATAGACATGCTCAGAGTTCAAAAGTAACTCAAAATAACTCAAGAATAAAAGTCATCATATGGAAGTAAAACCATGACCATATTTTAATTCACACAGCCCTGATTCCAATGGTGTGAATGAAACTCAAATCTGAGTTCGTATGCTCAAGTTATAGCTGGTCAAACTAGGCCCAGAGGTAGACACTAACGAGGCAACAATTTGGAAAAATCCTAGCACACAAAATCCGGCCATCGTATAGGAAATTTTGTTTCCTACTTAATTTTCCTAGGGACCCTTAAAATCCAGGTTCAAAATTTTAACAACTCTTCCATATAAAATAAAATAAAATAATAAATTTGGGGTTACAGGTTGCCAGCCCCCCAACAACATTGAAAGAGTTATAATTAAAATGGCGTGGGTAGGCCATCCACTGACAAACGTGCCTAACCCACCAAACAAAAATACCATATATGACATAACTGTTGAAATAAAACACACAGTTCAAATTGCAATGTGGAACCGGCGGGGCTTGAACCAACACTCACTGGGTGGCCAACCTGCCCATGCAGTGATCCCATAAACCAACAATGAAAATCATTACACCATAAAAATCGTCAGTCAATCCAACACACAATGTGCCAAAAACATAATGCATAGTCGTGCAATAGTTAACCCACCAACCACATCACTATCTGCCAAATTGTTTTAACCATATAATGTTACCGTCAGCGCTTAACACTAATGAGCCTCTAAATTCATTAACCTCCCAACCTACACGCCAAGTCAAAATAAAAAAATGCTAAAAATTTGTTATATGGTTGGGTGGGGGTTCGGCCTTGGGACCTCTGCCCACCAAATATGTCCATCCACCAACAACCCAAGTGGGACTCGCTTTGTAAATGCTATCGGAGCACAAATATTTAAACATCATTCACCCATTCAGGCTTGCTTGGTAGTGGAGAGCGGAGCGCAACCAGGAGTGGCTAGGGTTGGTGGAACCCTTAGTGAGGGTATCTTGGAGATGCTGAAAAGATTCCCTTCGAGGACCAGAGGTGCTAGTGTCAAAATTGGACAAGTTTATAGTCATTTTTGTTCATTTTCTCACCAGGAGTCCAGCTGTGCAGTCTGTTTCCCCATCTGAGCATTATAAATTCAAGTGTCCAGCAATAAGGAATTTTTTAGGAATCTTGTGGAATCTAAAAGATTTCCTTGGAGGCTGATTTTTTACATAAGTGGAATGATGCAAACTTTATAGTCATTTTTCACATAATTTCGCAAGGAGCGTAGTGGTGTGCTCATAATTTCCATCTGCACCTAATTTTTCGACCATCTTGAGGAAGGAATCTTTGGGGGCATCTTTGAGATTCCTAGGGGTCCAAAATTTGATGTTATCAAAAAGGGGAAAAGTTTATAGTCGTTTGACATGACTTCACGCCACGAATTCAACAATGCAGTCCATTTTTTTTAGTTGAGCTTTGCATTTTCTGTCCATCCCCGAAAGTGGAGGCAAATTATGCGGTTATGCCATGTCTTTCTTCTTGTATGTTGAGATGATGTTCTTGTTGTTGAAATCCTTATTATTTTTATGTTGAGGGATACTTGTATGCCATGTCATGTGAGAATTCATTAGCTTTTCACGTTGAAGGAAGGCCCATTTGAGTGAGAGTTCCTAAAGGGAGAACGTCTCATGAAGAGACATGCCACTCTATTTGAGGGTATTTATCCTTGTAATGACAAAGAATGTACTATGTACTCATCATCATCTAGCATAATTTAATGAAGCAGCCTCCCCACTCTTGACACCAGGGCCCAGAGACGTAACCCACACTAGCTGAACTCCGTTATCAGTTGTTTTGTGTTCTTGATTTTATGGTCGTATTTATGTTTTCTCTTATTTAAAGTATGAACATGTGGTTGTTTTATACTCTTTCACATGCAATTATGCTAACATCATAGAAGTAAAAGATCTTGGTTAATTCTAGTAGTTGAAGAGATATGAATCAATTAGATAAGACATGTATTATCCATGATCTCAATTACTTTGAAGTTATCTAAGCACCTCACTCCATCGATAATGAATTTGATTTTTGTCTATCTCTCGATAGGGAATGTATTGTATGGGTTGGAAAATTGTAGTTGAATTGGAAACCATACTAGATTCGACTTACCCATGAATACCTATTTCTTCTTCAACATTATATTCACATCAAATCCTAGATCCAATATGATGTTATCCATGTCATACTCTGCAACCTATGCATTAAACTAAAATTCTATGTTCGTGCACTTCCTATGCAACACCCGCTTCACCATTCTCTGGGGTACCTATGTAGGAACTACTTATTTTTCTTATGTGTAATGGTTAATCATTCTACATAGTTTCTTCGGTTCATGCTCATCTTTCATTAATCAAAACAACTCTTAAGAAAATTATGAATGGGTCTTACCTCCCTTAGAGTCACTTCTAGTGGAAGCTCTTTATAGATAGGTAAATGTTGATCATAATTGGTTCCCTCTATGGTTGCATTATCAAACACGACATACCCCATTTTGTCGCCAAAAAATCCTTACCTCCTCATATGTCTTCTTCTCTTTGACATGATCAAACTTTATAGGTATTCCATAGCCTTCCAAACCCACTAATGAGTTTGTTCTCGTTGATTCACAACATCCATAACTGATTTGTCGCTCCTCTCACTACTATGCAGACCTAAGGGTGGTTGAATTGAGCTTCAGTTGTGACCATCTACATGTTGGGCCCTCAGTTGCCCTACCACTTTGCTAATAGTTGTGGGAAATCTTTTGTGGCATGGTCTAACTATCTACAATATGTGAAAGTATTGTAGGAGTTCGAATAGTCTCGGGCCATATGTCTCATTTGTCCATAATTATAACAAATAATAGGCCTTATGCATGTTGAATGATGTTGCCATTGAGGCCAATGTTAGTTATTGAATGCTCTAAATATTTATGTAGTTTGCATTGATTAGAAGGTCCAAATTATAAGAAGCCCTAGAAACCCTGCACTTGTTGAATATCTTGAGGATTAAAACCAGTACATTTTCTCTCAAGATAATCTTCATTTGATGGTCCTCGTCATGTCGATTCCAACGGTATATGGCATGCCTCACGGTTCACTTCGGTTTGCGAGATATGCTCGACCAAAGATTGAACCCCTTTCTTGTGGTCAAAGTCCCCAAAATGAGATGATGTGACAGCTCATCATTAGCTAGACATTTGTTCAACTCATGAAGCCTAGAAGGATTTTTATTTTTATTTCTGAAATCATGTTTGGTTGCAAGTAGGGATATTCATCTAATGCCTGTTATCAAAATTTAAATTTAAATATGTTGGTCCTAAATTTGTTGAGGTTTTTGGCTCCAAATTGAAATTTGAAATATCAAAGTTAAAATTTAAATTTTTCCCTCCAATTTGGAAAAATAGGCTCCCTCAATAAAACTCATTCAATATCTATAAAAATACACTTGTCTCAACAAAAAACCATGGATTCAATGTTGTTCTAAAGACAAGTCATCTTCAAAATCATCCACTGTCAAGAGTAGTCTAGCACATCCAAAGTAGAGGTTGAAGTTTTGAAGTTTCTTGGGGCTTAATGTTTTATCCTTTTTGGGCTATGGATATTCCCTTGGGATTGAGTACCTTTTGAGTTCATTTGATACCATCGTGACCATCTCTAAGGTAGTTTCAAGGTTTTCCGCATAGCTTTAGGACTAAGTTTGGTCTAAGTGTTTTTTAGCCCTCTTAGGCCACTATTTAGTGACATATTTTGGAGTTTTCAGAAATATTTTCGACCTCCTTCCTGAGGAAGATCCATTAAGCTTGAATGTTTATTATGGTGTTTATATGAGGCCCTTTTATCCTAGGATACTTTCTATATTACTTGATGTCATTCATCCACATCTAAGGAAATTTCGTGGACTCTTTTAATTTGTTTCTTCTAAGCATCCTGTCTAATTTTTCAACCCTCTTAGTGCACAAGTTGGTGGCTTATTATGGCATCCCTTATTTAATTTTGGGCATATTTTTCCTTGGGCATAATTAGTGACATATTTGTGACATTTTTTAGACCTCACAATCTAAAATTTTAGCCCTTTTTTGAAAGTCTCATTCGAGGACTATTTATGGCATCTATGTGCAAGATATCAACTCCCTAAATTACATATTCAACCCTCCTTGGATCAATGTTTTGGCACCCTTTTTGGCACAGAATTATTTGAGTTTTAGGCCCTTCGTGTAGGGCTAGTCTGAGCCATGCCTATGGAATAATACATATGCAAGCCCCTAAAATCATGTGAAATTTTTAAGGTAGCTATTTAGTTCGTCAAGCTCCTAATGTTTGTCTATCTAGTAGCATCATCGTGGCATAGTTACTTGGACTCACTACCATCTTTGCGATCATTATATTGGTGCTTTTAAAGATAATTATGTGCCCTAATCTAAGGATAAATTCAGTAGCACCTAAAACTCGGATCAGTTCTTTCCTAAGGGTCCAATTCATGGTTGAGTTACAAAGCTTCTTGAAATAGTGTGTTAAAGACTATCATTATATAATTTGTCCTGAAACCATTTGTTGGGTCTCCAAAATGTCTTCTTTTCATTCACTTTTAACCATATTCCACTATATTATAACCTTACACTAAGACCATTTTCATGATCATATATGGGTTTATTATTATTATTTTCCAAAGCATTATTTTAGTATTTTGAGTGAATGTATGGTTAAATATTATAAAAATAACATGTATTCACTTATATATAAAATTTGGATGAGTTTTGTGATGTGTGTAGGCATATTTGAAGATTCTAGCAAAGAGATGTTTGGATTCTAAGTCTCACATTCGAATTTCCTCTTCAAACTCTCGAAGTTTTGAGGAATATTTGAGATAATCATTCAAGCACATTTGATGGAGAAAATCATGAAAGTTTTGATAAGATTTCTTTATCAAATATTTTAGAGATTTGTGAGAGGATATGTAGAGATGTTACTTGCTAGATGTTAACACATGGTTGTAACCACATGAGATATGTGTGGATCTAGGATATATTTGTGGATCTAGGAGAGATTTGTGGATCTACATTTATTAATTAGTTATCTTAGTTTTTGTAAAAATAGGAGTGTCTTCTCCATTAAAAAGTAGGAACTCTTGGAGCATAATTGCAAACTATGATGGAGTAAAATACATTTAATAAGTCCTTGTGTTATTTATTTTAGAGTTTTATATTCTTATTTTGTTGTAAGATGTAATTTTATAATTCATTTAGTTTCATTGCATATGTTGTTTATATTAGTTTTATTATGCTTTAATTTAGTTTTTTTTTTGCAGATCACAAGTAGCACTTTGTTTAATGTTGCAATTGTGAGATTTCAACACTTGATCAAAGATGGTGATTTAGATTAACAACAATTTTCGAGCAGCCAATTTCTAATGCAATTTATGGCCAAACTAAGACAGTCTTGAAAAAATAAAACATCGGTTTTGTGCAAAATGAGCCAATTTAGTTACAACAAGGAAATTTCTTTAAAACATTGCACGGTTCTGGAGATATTCGAGGATCTTTTAAATGTAATTTTTCAGATTTCATGTTGCAGCCAAAAATTATATCAACAGAAAAAGAATTTGATCTGTCCATCAAATTAAGAAAGAGATTACTCATTTTCAACCTAAATCAATCTAGTTTTTGAAGTCATCACAATTCTCTAATCTTTTTAATTAAGAAATAATTTACATTTCAATGATCACTTAGGATTTGATTTATTTATTTGTTTTAGATGCTTTGTTTTCAAGTTTCTAATTATCGCTTCATTCTTTTCGATATTGCAATCAAGCGCTTGAGAAATATTAAAATACAAAAAAAAACAAACAAAACAAACAAACAAACAAAAACAAAATCTAAAACATTCTCATTTGTGATTATAATTGTTTTCTTTCGTAGAAATAGATTTCAAATGCTTCTAGATTAAATTTACAAGCTTTCATAGAATAAACTTATTCACTTTTATAGATTAGAGATTTCCATGATCTCATAGATTAAGTTTACATGCTTTCCTAGATTAATTTTTCAATTATTTCCTAGATTAATTCTTCAATGCTTTTCTATATTAATATTTCATTTCATGCCATTTAATTTTTTTTTATAGAGTAGAAATTTCTTTCATTGTGATTTATTTCTTTTAGGATTGATAGTTAAACTCCTAGCATATACTGTGTCATATACTTCACAAGTTTACGATACCAGATTGACAATATAATGTTAAGTAATTTAAAGCACAATTAAATTACCCAACATTTTGGCATTGTTGCTGCGGAGGTATACATAGGATTTATTTTTCAATTTAGATTGTTTTTTAATTTATGCAACTTTGGAAAATAGATATGGTAAGATGAGAGGTAAGAACCTGCACATCACTATTATGTGGTCTTTCTTAGCATTAGTTGTTGAATTGCATATCATTCTTAGTTGCATTCATTTTTGGTTGCATAAGTTTAATTTCATTCATTTTAGAGTGCATTCTAGAGGTATATTAATTGCCAAAAAAAAAAAACTTCAAAAAAAAAAAAAATCAATTCCATAATCACCTACTATCCCCATTAGATCATGTGGTACAGTAAGAACCACATCTCCATCTCCATCCACATCATAAGTTCCTACTTTTGCAGGTGGAAGAAGACTACCTCTTGGAGGTGGAAGAGGTGTCAAAGGAGGTAGAATAAATGGATGGAAATGATGACAATGAAGGAGATCCTTTTGGATTTCCCATTCAAGATACTAATATAAAAGTTAAAATGAAAACATCTCTCCATCTATACTTCCCAACTTCCATGGTATGAGATTAGAAGACCTAGAAATATTCCTTTTTGAGTTTGAAATACTTTCTAGATCTTATAACTACTTATTATATGCTCAAAAATTGAAATTGTTTCTGGCTACTTTGAAGGATAGAGATCTTAAATGGTTCATGTGTTTAGAGAATAATTCAATAATATCATGGGATGATATGAAAATGATATTTCTAGAAAAATATAAATACTATTGTGTACATCATGATATTAAAGAGGAAATATTTAAAATAAATCAAAAAGAAGATGAGAGCCTTGAGGATCTGGTAGAGCGATTTATGTATAATGTTAAGAGGGAAAAATTGCATAATTCTGGATTTGATACATTAAAAACCCTCTTACTTAGAGAAATTACAGACAAATGGATTGATCTTCTTAATGTCATGGAAAAGGAGATGTTTCTCTATTATCATTTGAAGATATTTGTGAACTATGTAAGCACATATCAAGAGGAAAAGAAAAGTATGGTAGATCCTCTCAAGATTCAATAAGTATGTCAGCATCAAAGTTGGTAAGTTGAGCTAAACTTGGAAATTTGCTTGATAATTAAAAAAATATATATTCTTAGTAATTTAAGTAAACAAATTGATATGCTAAGAATGCAAAATATTCAAAAAATTGATAATATTTATTTGTCGATAATTTGCCTTAAATGTAGAAAGAAACATGCTTTGCTTGAATGTCCAATTGATAAGATTGAAATATGTGTCATATGTGCAGAATCACATGCTACTAAGGAATGTCCATCATTACCATCGTTGAAGATAGTTTAACAAAATGATAATGGAGAAAATCAAGCACCAGAGTAGCTCTATTACGTAGCTCCAAGAAGGCCTTGGCAACTTTGTCAAATTGGTATGATGCAAGATCCTAGTTCATAATTTCAAGCTTATGCCCAATAATCTCGTTGTATTTGGAGCACATCCTTTCCTTGGAAACCTCGGACATCTCAATCCCAACCTCAAAATAAATCTTGGAAACAAGGTTGGAAAGAGCCTTATGGAAGAAATCTGCTATATCCTCAATATTTTCCTCACTATCCTCAATATCAACCTCAATTCTATCCATACCATTCACCTCCACCAAAAACTAATTTTCAACCTCAGTTGACCTCAATTAAACCTTTCTCATTACCACCTATGCAAGCACTCGAAAGACCCATTCCCACTCAACTGCCTACACAACCATTTACGATCCATGAAAATAAAATAACTCAGCACACTTACAATTCTGAGGTACAAAATCTTCAAACAAATCCTCTTGATCTAAATGATATTCATCTTAGATTAGGAAGAGTATTGCAGAAAAAGGATTCTTTGGATGTAATTGAAGAACAACATCCAGAAGAAGAAGATGATGATGAGGTCGAAGAATCATAGATGTCTGTTGATGAGGAGTAGTTGTTGGAACCTAAGATTGAAGATTTTCTTGCATGCCTATCACCAGATTTTGAACGAGGATCACATCTATGAATACTTGCATGGAATGATAGCAAGAATCCAAGAAAGACAAGATTACATTGAATCTTGGTTCAAGATAATCATTGATTCCCAATTCTCAATTCCTCATTATTTTCTGACATCATCTCAATCAAGGCAACTAGTCTCTCATATACTAGTATATATCAAAATGTATCTTTCAAACCTACATATGAGTTTATTTGTCATCATGTTACACACATGGTTCCATTGGCAGTATTCCTATACTTCAAAGAGATTTTATTTTTCAAAGTAGAGTATGATAGAATTAAAAATGGAAAAAAAGAATAAAAAAGCAAAAATATATTAAAAAGTAAACAAAGAGAACAAGAGAAAAAAAGAAAAAAGAAAAGTCTTGTTGTGAAAACTAGTTTACTAGCGCAATTGGACATGTGCTTTACTAAAAACCAGACAACTGACGAGAAAATTTCACAATAAGCTATGTAATTTCATTTTTCTTTCAATATTTCATTATGGTTCTTCAAATTATTTGTGGTTATATGCTCGATTTGGCTGACGTGGGATATATTAAGGCCACCTTCTAACAAATCTTGTCCCATCAACTTCAACACTTTATCTGGGACCAAGATTAGAGATTTGTTTAAGTGCCTTGGAGCTTGCATACATCTATGGCAAGCCTCTTCTCTGACAACTATGAGAATACAACAATGTCTCTTGATTGTTAGATCTTGCTAGTGACTCGACTTCAACAGATTTATTCATACCTGTCAAGATGCACTCTTGTACCTTAACACTCATTTACATTATTGGTGAGTTGTCTCGCGTTGGTTAACAATTGACATCAATGGTAGGAAATCCAATGAATTATTTCTATGTTCGACTTCAACTAAATCCATTGACACAAATTGAATTGTACTAATCAGGGTTATATGTGAAGATTATATGGTTTATGATATCAGCAACAACTTACAATAGTGTTCCAATAAATCAAGCTTCAGTTCCTAGTACCAGTAATAAGAAGGCACAAAGGCTCTAATTTCATATTTCATCATTTATTAATAAAACCAAGAGAAAAGAATAGGCGTATCAAATTCTTTCACTTCAAATTCCATGATCAGTAGTAATAGCCAAGATCTCCCAAATGCATAGTGTATGGAATTTTTAGGTAGGTGAAGGTATGTTTTTTCCTAATCTTTAGTTAATAATTTGTTGAATGCTAAAAGACATGTATTTGGAAAATTTCCCATATGACATGTATTTCACCATTTTCAAAGATATAAAACACCTTTAGTTGGGGGGGATATTTATTACCATTTTTTTCAATTCCATATTCCATAACCTCATATATAGTTCACAAACATGATTCACCCAACTGACTATTGTTTCTCTTCAATTAAAAGATGAATATGTTTTGGAATGATTCAAATTATGAGCAAAGATCAATTGAAGTTTCTAACTAAGGTTTTTCAAAAGGCCTACAATTATATTTTTGAAGTAGTTCATAGTTTGTAAGTCAGTGTTGTTACATATTCAAGGCAAAATTTAAGTTGTGAAAGGTAGAGGTAAGTTTGGCATTGTATGGTTTTGTTCTAGGAATTATACTAAAGAAGCAGTTAGGTTTTGTTGTAGTTACAGGCTTCAATCAAATTATAAAACCATATGATTTTTTGTTGGGTCGGTGTTATATTATTTCTAAAAATACCACACACGTGCGCGGGGTCACGAGGGGGCGACTGCCCCCATTGTCGGGGGGTATGCAGGGGGGCAGTAGCCCCCCTACACGGGTTCCGTCGTAGCACCCTGGGAAAAAAAATTAGACCCTATATTATGTGTGTGGACCTACCTATGGTTTTGTGCATGGATTTCGCACATGGTTTTGGGCATGATGGTTTTCTGTCCATAGTATTTTGTAGATCTGGTCAAGGGAACTACGGTTATGTTATAATCCAAGGTTAGTGGATTGGGGTTTATGGATGCTTCGGCATGTATATATATTTATTGTAACATTGAAAGGACTATAATTAAAAATCAATCTGGTAGCCCCAGTTTTGGGATCCGGGGGAAAATATATGTGTATACATGTTTTATGTTTTATGCTCTTTCCATTGTTTATTTTATGTTTTTAGAATTTATATTCAAGTAATTTATGTATGGGGTTAAAACCTACACCTTTAACAAAGGATATGTGCAGTAAAAGAAAATTAGCAGAGGACTAATCTATGTTGTTGTCGAACATACTCAAGGCATATTTAGGTATATTCGATGACTTATTTGATGTTCAGGTTCAACTACCTAGGATCAGTAAGTTGAAGGCATCATTGCATTAGATATTTAAGGTACTAGAATTTTTCAAACTAATATTTATATTGCACATATACATTGTGAAATCATGTTCAGTGAGTCAAATATATTAGTTAGAGTGGTGACAAGATTTTGCTAGGGTTCACCAACAACCTTAAAGTCATATTTGACAGTGTATATGACTTAGACATTGACAAAGTAATTTAGGTTGTTTTATGATATGTGGTACATAATTCCATTGATAGGGATTGTCTATTGCTCAAGTTTGATGCTACATAATGATAATTAGAATGTTGTTGATATTTCCATGGTAGCTTCCTCAAGCTATATATTGTTGAGCATGAATAACAAAATATAGGCTTAATTAAGAAAGATATGCATTGTATCTGTGAATAGTACCTTAGCTAATATTTGATAGTATCAATATTTAATGCCAGAATTAGAGTTTGTATGTTGTTATATTGATGCTTGATCAGAGGATATAAGTAGGGGTTATGTCATGTTGTTTCTATGGTTCTAACACCTTCAAAATATACATGTTGATTGATTTAGAGTTTGGTGTTGCTTGTTATAGCATGTCAATGGAAGTAATAATGTGCTAGCATAACATTGATAAGCAAAATATTGAGAACATACATTTTAGATTTGACTTGATATGATGTGGTGAATTTCTGATGTTAGGGTTTCTGCATGATCTAAAGATACCATGGTTTGTCAGAGACAGGTGTATATGGCTTGAGAAAATATGTTGTGGCAATGAAATTAATAGAGTTACTTATGCTGCTAGGGTTTGAGTAGAGGAAGTTAATGACATTATGACAATATTGCAAACCGACAAAGACAACAATTTTTTTTTTAGCACGAGTGGATCCAATCTGAAAATTGTGAAATGTGGCCCACTTGTTGAATAGAGTGACAAGGCGGTGCAAGGTGGAGAGTCGAGTCTCCTTCATCTTGGAGCCTGAGAACACTTTAGGGGGACAAGGTGGTGCTAGGGCAGGTTGGGGCCTGCATAGAGCATTGGAGCATCCTTCTAGTCGAGAGCTAGTAAATAAGGGAGTTATAGCATCCTTTAGGTTGGAAACCATAAACTAGGGTGTTGGAGCATCCTTCCAATTTGAGTTGGTATATCAAGGCATTGGAGCGTCCTTCGAGTTGGAGCTTGTAAATCAGTGTGTTTGAGCATCCATCAAGTTGGAGCTTGTAAACTAGGGCATTGGAGCAACCTTCCAATTGGAGTTGGTAAATCAGGGCATTAGAGCTTCCTTTAGGTTGTAGCCTATAAACCAAGGGGTTGGAGCCTCCTTCAGTTAATGCTATAAATCCATGGAGTTGAAGCTTCATAATTGATGTAAAAATTTGAAGACCTATATTAAGAAACATTCGGTGGTTTTTCTCCTGGAAGGGTTTCCATGTAAAAATATCTTGTGTATTATCTTAATGGCATTGTTTATTGTTCATGTGATGTAAATGTTTTCTCTTATGTTAATGTGAATTTAATTTTATGAGTTAAAATTAACTAATTGAAGTGAAATATTAATTCACCCCACTCTCATTATTTCCAAAAATTCATATCAAAGCAGGTTCCTTCAATTGTAGCCTAATAGTTGAAAGCCATATCTCAAGTGAATCAAGATGGGAAGGTTAAGGAAGCAAGTTTCCAAGCATTCAAATGAAGTCCTTGGTATTGAAATGGTTTCAAAATCTGTTACAACTAATGAAGAAGGTCCAGTTGCTCGAGCTCCTAAATTTGATGAAGTCAAATATGATGTATGGGAATCTAGAATGAAACTCCATTTACAAGCCCAAGGATATGATGTATGGAACTCTATTGTTACTGGAGACACATCAACTAACAAATTTAGAAGGTATAATACAAAATCTATGAATCTCATTCTTTGTGCAATGCCAAACCCCATAAAATCCAAAGAGTATCAATTCCCATCAACCAAAATTCTTTGGAAGAATCTACATGATCTCTACTCTAAGAAGCATCCAAGTCAAGATGAAAATGATGATGATGATTGTGATCTAGATGAATTAGATGAACAAGTAGTAGCAGTAGACTCAGAAGCAAAATTGATCAGTACCTTATGTGAGATTACAAAGTAAGGAAGTGAAATTAGGTACTCGAAGAAGAAGTTTCCTCTCTAAGACATCAAGTGCAAGAAGCAAAAAATAAAGAGGAAAACTTGGCAAGTCAATTAGAGGAATTTATTCAGAACTACATAGTAGAAGTTGGTCAAAAGAAAATGGAACTTTATGCATCTTTAATAGAAATAAACATGGAATGGAATGGTAGAAGGAACATTTGCAGGATGTTAAATAGAAGGATCATATAATTGAAGAAAAGGACCAAGAAATTACTTAGTTGATGATGAAGGAAAAAGAAGTACATAAAGCTCCATGCAATGAAGGCACAATATCTAAGCCCCTATAGAGCAAGCCTGATAACAAAATCCTTCAAAGGTCAATTCAAATTGAAGTACATAAGAAGGTTGAAAATGTTGTTGCTTCAAGAAGTAATGTTCAATAAAGAATAGTACCTTATTCAAGAAAAAATATTTTCAGAAGATCCTCAGGTCATGACAACTCATCCAAATACCCTATTTTGTCCAATAATTATTTTTTCTCATGTTATACCTTTAGGCATATGCCTAGGGATTGTAGAATGTATGACAAAGATGATTACCAAGGACACTATCGAAACCCTCAAAGAAAGTTTGTTGGATTGTAAGACAGATTTCAAAAGGACTTTGTCAGCGGAAAGTATATGTCAGTTGTTTCATCATTTAGGTTCAACATTGAATGTTACAAATTCCATAACTATGGACATATAGCTCGTAATTACAAATACAAGATGAAGGAGAACTCTAACTTCAGGTACAAGAAAATTTGGAGAAGAAAGAAAAAACAAGAGGATTTGTAAATCCGCAAGACCCTGATGATTCAACGGGTACAATGGAAGATGTCGAGGATTGGGATGATCTAGCTACAGATTTGATTCACACATTATTCCTAAGGATCCAACATTGATGACTCGTTGTCCTGTGAATGTTGAAGAGGGGGAGTCTAAGTAGCAGTGGTTTCAAATTTTAAAATCTCTCCAAGTTGTCAGAGAAGTAATCAACATTGTGAGTAAATTGGTCAGCTTTGTGTTCAACAAAGTAGCAAGTTTGAAAAGAAAAATCATGGATAAATTGCAAAAGGACTCATAGTAATATAGATGGATTCAGTTGTGGCAAGACTTAGGCATAGTAGGTCATAGGAAGAGAAGTGTCAGAGGAAGATATCTCGTCAATGAGGGTAACCCTTTTCCATTGATGTCAAAGGGAGAGAGAAATCAAGGAAAAATATCAGAGGTGTGGATTAAGGGGGAGCAGTGATCACAAGGGTAGTATGTGTTTCCATCAATGGAAAAGGGGGAGATTGTTGAATGGTTTTGTAATTGATGACAATGTTGGTACTTGAATGCTCTTAATATTCATCTAATTTCTATTGATTGGAAGCTCATAATGATAAGAAGTCATAGATATCCCTAGAAACCTATCACTTCTTGAAGATTTTTAGGATAAAGACTAGTATATTTGATCTCAAGATCATCTTCATTTGCCTTTCCTCATCATGCTAATTCCAAAGGTATATGGCATGTGTTAACACCAAAAAATTGTACATATGTTTGCACAATCCAGAAGACACTAAAAGACATCCAATAGAATACACAAGCGAAGATTTTCCAGCTGAAGACATCATGAAGTCTTAAAAAATTAATTTCTCCTAAGGTCCCAAGTTTACAAGGTTTAAAAATTGAGGATGTCATGACTATTTCTTTGATAGTTGCGCACCAGATGAAATTTTCTTCAAAAGTTGCTCGATCGAGAAAATGGATGCCCCAACAAATTTGGGACCACTTCACACACTTGAGGCGATTCCTTGATAGGATCTCAGTATAGGATAGTCAAATTCAAGTCACCCTAAAGATATGAATCCCACAATGGAATCATCTTGTCCTACTCATGATTCATTGTCATGCATGAAATAAGAGAGGGAAGATGGATTCAAAAATTCTATATAAACAGGCCATGGGAGAACCAAAATGAGAGACATTATTGTGCTAACCAAATTGCTATCAGAGCAAACCAACATTTCATTATTGAACCCAAAGAAAGTAGGAGCACTAGCATGTTGGATACATTGCTTCTAATAAATCCATCATCTTAGTGAGAGGAGAAGAGTCCACCATTGGAGAGTCTTCATACTTCTTTGAGAGAGAGGAGAAGCTTGTAAAGATATTGAGGAAAAGAAACTCCTTGCTAAGGATTTTTTATCACCATATCTCCAATAATTATTTTCAAGTGTTTAAGAATCATCTATTGTATTCAAACTTCTACCACCACCAGTCAATAAAGGGAGATTTTTCCATTATTTTGTTGACTTGTTTGCTCCATTGCGCATTATCTGTGTATTTATCTATTTGTTTTAGTTTATGTTTCTGTATGCATTATTTTCACTATTTGCAATGCTTTGTTTATCTAAGTTTGTTCACTAACAACACCAATTTTGCCTGTGATCCTTTGCGGGGAACAACCAACTAGGTGTCTTTTGGCACACCATTGCCACAAAAACACTACCACAGCATGCCTCATGGTTCATCTCGGTTTGGGAGATATACCGATCAAAGATTAAAGCCATTTTCTTGTGGTCAAACTCCCCAAAATGAGATGATGTGGCACCTCATCATAGGCTAGACATTTGCTCAGCCCATGAAGCCTAGAAGGATTTTTTATTTTTGTTGTTGAATTCAAGATTGGTTGCAAGTAGGGTATTCATCTAAGGCCTATTATCAAAATTTGAATTTAAATATGTTGGTCCTAAAGTTGTTGGGGGTTTGCCTCCAAAATAAAATTTAAATTTTTCCCTCAAATGTGTACAAGTTGGCTCCCTCAATGACACCCATTCAAGATCTATAAAAGGCACTCGTCTCATCGCAAAAGCATGGATTCAACACTGACTTAAAGACAATTTATCTTTGAAATCATTTGATGTCAAGAATAGTCTAGCACATCCAAAGTAGAGGTCAAAGTTCTAAAGTTTCTTGGGGCTTAATGTTTTATCCTTTTTGGGCTACAGGTCTTCGCTAGGCTTGAGTCTCTTTTGATTTCATTTGATCTCCATCATGGCCATCACTAAGGCAGTTTTAGGGTTGTTCACATAGCTTCAAAATTGAGTTTGGACTAAGTGTTTTTCGGCCCTCATAAGGCATTATTCAATGACATATTCTTGAGCCTTATAGAAATATTTTCAAACTCCTTCCTGAGGCATATTCATTAATATTAAATGTTTATTATGGTGTTTTTTGAGGCCCTTTTATCCTAGGATCTTTGTTGGATTACTTGATGTCATTTAGCCACATCTGACTAAATTTCATGGACTCTTTTAATTTGTTTCTTCTGAGCAACCTGTCTAATTTTTCAACGCTCTTAGTGCACAAGTTGGTGACTTAATGTGGCATCCTTTATTGACTTTTGGGCCTCTTTTTTAGTGGGCATAATTGGTGACATATTTTTGACATTAATCAGACCTCGCCATCTAAAATTTCGGCCCTTTTTTTTAGTCTCATTCCTAGACTAATGTGGTAGCTTTGTGCAAGGGATCAACTTTGCATTACATATTTGACCCTCCTTGGATCAAATTTTTAGCACCCTTTTTGGCACAAAAGTATCTAAATTTTAGGCCCTTTGTGTAGGGATAGTCCAAGCCATGCTTGTGGAATAATACATATGCAAGCCCCTAAAATCATGTGAATTTTTGAAGGTATATATTCAATCCATCAAGCTCAGAAAGTGATTCTTCCTAGTAACATCATTTTGGCATAGTTACTTGTTCTCATTAGCATCTTTGTAATCATTCTATTGGTGTTTTTGAAGATAATTTAGTGCCCTAATCTGAGGAAAATTTTGAAAAACCCTAAAACTCATATGAGTACTTTCCTAAGGCTCATTTCATGGCTGAGTTTCAAGGCTTCTTCAGATTGTGTGTTAAATACTCTATCATTGTATAATTTGTCCTGAAACCATTTCTAATACGTGAAAATTAGTGAGATATTCTTGGCACATAATTGTAGAACCAATGGTTGAAGTTTCTAACTAAGTTTTTTCAAAATTCCTACAATTGTATTTAGGAAGTAGCATTCATAATCTGCAAGTCAATGTTGTTACATCTTCAAGCCATAAGTCAAGCTATTGCTAGGGCTCACCAACAACCTAGAATTTAGATTTGACAGTGTATATTACTTAGCCAATGACGGAGTTAGTTAGGTTACAATTTGATGATACATGTGACATAATGCCATTGTTAGGATTGTATATTGCTTCAATCTAATGCTACATACTAATAATGGGAATGTTGTTGATATTGCCATGGTAGCTACCTCAAGCTATAGATTGTTGAGCATGAATAGAAAAATATAGGCTTAAGTGAGAAAGATATGTGTTGCAGTTATGAACAGTGCCTTAGCTAAGAGTTGATAGTATAATTATTTAATGCCATAATCAGAGTTTGTATGTTGTCATGTTGATGCTTGATTAGAGGATTATTCTTGGGTTATGTCATGTTGTTGTTAAGGTTTTAAAACCTTCAAAATATACATGTTGATTGATTCAAAGTTTAGTGTTGCTTATTGTAGCATGTTAAGGGTAGTAATAATGAGCTAGCATAAGATTGATAAGAATAATATTGAGAACATCTATTCTAGGGTTGACCAGATATGATGCAATGATTTTTTTATGTTAGGATTTCTCCATGATCTAAAGATACTAGGTTTTGTCAGAGACGTGTATATGGCTTGAGAAGAGATGTTGTGGTGATGAAGTTAATAAAGTTACTTATGTTGCTAGGGTTTGAGTAGAGGAATTTGATGACATTGTGACAACATTACAGACAGATGGAGATAGAAGCTTGTTTTGATTTTGAGCATAAGTGGATCTAATCTGGAAATAGTGAAATGTGGTCCACTTATTGAATAGTGTGGTAGAGTGGTGCAAGGTGGAGACTAGAGTATCCTTTAGGTTGGATCCTTAGAACACTTCAGGTTAGTAGGGTGGTTCTAGGGTAGGTTGGAGCCTACGTGGGGTATTGGATCATACTTCTAGTTGGAGATGGTAAATCAAGGCATTGGAGCATCCTTCAGGTTGGAGCTTATAAACCATGGCATTAGAGCATCCTTGTTGGCTTAGGGGGTCCTGACCTAGGTTCAGAGTTAGTTGTGCCAACCAACAAAACCCTACTTTGTTGGCCCTTTTGGCAACAACCTGCGTAGCGGAGGTTGAATTCTCACCCGAAGTAGTATTGGGGGGATGCAAGAACCAAGTTTCCACATCCAGAGACTAGTGTGATGTCTTCCAGCACTTTAGATCTACCTACTTGCAAATTGATAGATTTCTAAGGTTCGTTACTGTAACTTAGTTAAAGCGGACTTCAGAACTTTGTGAAGGTCCTTGATCAATAATTGCAGACCTTAAACAGTTGATTTACCTACTTACGCACATCAAAAAGTAACCCTAGATTGGAGTTTGCGTAGATCTACTTTATTCGTCAAAAAACATAAGAGAAATGATCTAAAACTTCGCGAAAGTGGCTAAGCATTCATTTCATGCATTATTAAGATAGATCCAAGACATTCATGTAACATTCAATCATTATTTCATAAGCATGTCATTCATTGGCAACATATAACATAAACAGATACAAATGGAAATACTCAGTAATTCTTCATAAAATTGTCTTTAGTGATCTTCAATTTACTGATTACGGACTCTTCTTACCCTATACACAGTTGCAGGGGTCCGCACACTTAGCTACGGACTCTACCTAGGCCTCTTGTGCACTCAACTACAGGATCCTTCCCTTCTCTATCTAAGTGTAGGAAGCAGGGCCTTCCTGCCTTAGCTCTTGCCCAAAACAACAAAAATCTCTTCAATGTACCCAATTCTCTATCAAAACTTACTTCTAAGATTTCCTAAGACTCAACTATTTATAGACTTCTTAATACAATGCCATGGTCTTCGAACCATGGGTGGATCTCAAAACTAACTCAAGATTTTACCCAAAATAGGGGGCTAATCCCCTTTGGCTCTTATTCATCTACGTGCTTCACTTCCGCATATCATGGAGACTTTACATATTTTACAAAATTGTATACAAAATTGGGTTAACTAACCCAAAAAATACCCAGGAGACCCCATCCCAACAAGCCCCCAACACAAAGATCGTGACTCGCCCTCAAGTCACTTAGCTGGTTGTTCCACTTTTTGGCAGAGTTTGTTGAATGCCTTGGTCAGCACTTGAAGCTCCGCGATACTCTGTTATGCTGCTTGTTGTACCTCTTAAACCAGCTTCTCTGTGTTTGGCCCCTCTACCACCAGTTGCATAATCCTTTGTGTTGGTTGCATTACCTTCAGCTTATCATGAAGGTTCTATGGAAACTGGCAAGATTCCTCTGTCCAAGGCACAAGTTGAGCTCTGAGCAAGGACTGTTTTTTCTACAACTCCTGGATCTGCATCAAATTTTCCTTGCCCTCCTGCAAGCGTGCAAAGCACTGGATAGGTGCCAACGTTCACACTGTCGTGATGATCTCATTGTATTGTTGTTGCGCTTCTCTAGTTTCTGTGTACAACTATTGCAATGTAGGATCCTCTTACAGTGTATCCTAGAGGCCCATTGCCTGAATGAAGCGCTAGTTGCACCCTTGAACTGTGACATCTAACTAAGCCATAGATTATCTTATCGTCGCACCTCTTTGTTCCTGAACCTCCAGCAGTGTGGTCAGCTGCAACTTCAACTGCAGCTCAGTTATTTGCATCCGAAGATCAAAGGTCACCTTATCAACCTTTTGTTTTGAGGTGCACACTCTAGCAGCCAATTTCCTCACTTTAGCGGAGGCCTCTACATCTTCAAGTATATTGAGCTCAGGCGCAGACTTTTAGGCCTGCTCAATAGTTGTGACCAAGTTCTCGTGTTGTGTTCTCAACTCCTATTGTTCCTTTAGTGCCTAAGTCTTTTATGCGAAAATTTGTTGGTTGTTGACTTTAAACTCACTGACCATAGTGAGTGCGCATTGTTCTCTAATCTTTAGCTCATCTGAGACACCCTGATGTAGCGCATGAAGAGACTCAAGTGGTAGCATGGAAAGGTTCAGGCCCATATCTTTCACTCTCTGGGGCATTGTGCAATCCTCGTCTGATTCCACGCGGATTGACCCCTCTACTAAAGGAAAAACTCTGAGATCCAGAGGCCATTCAATCTTTGTGACTTCACTACGTCCTTGTATTATTCTAGCTTGTGCGTCACGCGCCTTCCCAACGTCCGCTTGAATCCTGTTCTCCTAGATCTACAGCTCACGTAGATCCTTTTGGATGCTTCCTAGTGTCTACATGTATTGCTACATGACTTGTTGCACCACCTCTGTCATGGTGTCCCATATCTTGTCTCTGATCTCATCGAGATTGCCTTCTGTCAATATCATTGGGTCTAGATGTGTCTGTTTATCGAAATTATTTTTCTTTCGTGATCCTCCAGTCTGTTGTTGCCCACGCTTCTTCAGAATGAACAGAGTGCTCTACTTTTCTCTGCCTCCTCCTCCCTGATCTAAAAGTTCATGTTTGTCAGTGCGATGTGTATCAAACTTCTCACTTTTGTCAACATCCTTTTCCTTTTCTTCCTTCTCCTTAGCTATGCGCTCTTCCTCTATTCATGCCTTTTCTGTAGCTACTTTAGTAGCCTCCTTCTTCTGTTCTCAACTCCTATTGTTCCTTTAGTGCCTAAGTCTTTTATGCGAAAATTTGTTGGTTGTTGACTTTAAACTCACTGACCATAGTGAGTGCGCATTGTTCTCTAATCTTTAGCTCATCTGAGACACCCTGATGTAGCGCATGAAGAGACTCAAGTGGTAGCATGGAAAGGTTCAGGCCCATATCTTTCACTCTCTGGAGCATTGTGCGATCCTCATCTGATTCCACGCGGACTGACCCCTCTACTAAAGGAAAAACTCTGAGATCCAGAGGCCATTCAATCTTTGTGACTGCACTACGTCCTTGTATTATTCTAGCTTTTGCGTCACGCGCCTTCCCAACGTCCACTTGAATCATGTTCTCCTAGATCTACAGCTCACGTAGATCCTTTTGGATGCTTCCTAGTGTCTACATGTATTGCTACATGACTTGTTGCACCACCTCTGTCATGGTGTCCCATATCTTGTCTCTGATCTCATCGAGATTGCCTTCTATCAATATCATTGGGTCTAGATGTGTCTATTTATCGAAATTATTTTTCTTTCGTGATCCTCCAGTCTGTTGTTGCCCACGCTTCTTCAGAATGAACAGAGTGCTCTACTTTTCTCTGCCTCCTCCTCCCTGATCTAAAAGTTCATGTTTGTCAGTGCGGTGTGTATCAAACTTCTCACTTTTGTCAACATCCTTTTCCTTTTCTTCCTTCTCCTTAGCTATGCGCTCTTCCTTTATTCATGCCTTTTCTGTAGCTACTTTAGTAGTCTCCTTCTTCTTTTCTTCAGCCAATGCGTGCGTAGCTTGCTTAGCAGAATCCTTCTGCTTTTGTGCAATAGAGCTCTCTGCGCCTTTTCTCATTCCTGCAGCTAATTTCATAAGCACACACCATTCCTAAGGCCAAAGCCCGACAACTTCCTATATATCTATGTCCTTCACCATATAAGGCAACTAGTGCCATTTCTGCTCAGGGTCCTTGTGCGCTCTGATTGAGACCTAATGGAAATCGGACTTGAATTCTGCATAGGCCAATAGTTGTGTGAATAAAGTGGGAGACAACCATGGTCGTTGATTAACCACCATGTGAAGGTCCATATCCATCAAAACCCAAAAGATATTTGTTTCCTTAACACGCTCTAGATCTTTTGTGGCCCACAATGAGGCAAACTGCACTGCCTCGGGCAATTCTTATTTGTGTGGAGGAAACTGTCTGTCCTCTAGTAATTTCCAAGCAACCAAAATGATCGACAACAATAGCTAGGAATAATGAAATGACCTACTCTCCTCCTGGGCCTCTTGGAAGTTCATGAGGAACTCTTGATAGAGATACTTGGCATAATTGTATTGTACACCCTTCGCGCACTACCCAAATTCTTTCTTCATCCTATCTGCCAACTCTTTTTCTCTGGTTTTTTCTCCAAATTCTCTGGTAGGGTTTTCCCCTTTGTAAGGCAACCCTTTTATCATGTGGATCAACATGACTGTGATCGGGATAGGCTCACCTAGCCATAAGCACCCATATTTCACCAACACGAGGATCTGGTGCACTCGTATCATGTTGATGTTGGAGCGATGATAATGTGGCACTAATACCAGATTGAGCAACCCTGACTGCTCAACACCGTGGACCCACTTCATGAGCTCCAGCATTGTAAACCCTGTGTCATCATAGTAAATCTTCTGCATATACTTGTGAGTCACCAAGTGTGGAAACTTTGTATGGTCCGCGAGGTCCCAATCCTCCATCTTAAGCAATGAAAAGTGTGCTATCCAAGGACCTTCGAATGCGACCTGCTTAGGCAAAAAAGGTGTCGAAATTACAAATTTCTCTGAATCAGGATCCTTCATTACTTTAGTTTTCCCCTTCCGCGAAGGGATATCCTCAGGCAACCTCATCATAGGCTCCACCCCCTTGGTGTCGACATCCTCGACACCCTAGAATTCTTACTCCTGTAGGTCCACTACATGCTCCAACTATTTACCCTTTTGCTGCTTCTGTTGCACCTCCGGGTTCTTTCTCGATGACGTTCACACCATCATTAGCTTCTTTTTTGTCCTTTGCAGAGTTCTTAGCCTTTGCAGTGGGTTGTTTTTCTTTTGAAGTGGTGGGCTTTGACCGAGGCAACCTTGGCACCGTAGGCACAGAGATCGGAACTCCCATACTTGTAACTTCTGGTCCTAATGCATCAGAAACAACAACACCTAAACTCAAGGCTTCGGTGGGGTTTGTGGTAGTCATTCTTCCATAAATATCTCTCAAGCTGCCAGAGAATAGTTCACGAGTGACAAAAATTCTTCCCATAATGTTCGGCTCATATGCGTAAGACAGCAAAAGGCTCCAGCAATTATTAGAATGCGAAGTTTTCTCTATTAGACCAACATGCTCAACTTATAGGGGCATTTGAATTCAAATCCAACCATTCCCCCCAAATTCTAATATTGAATGCTACTTTGGCGGCAGATCTTCAAAGATTTTTGCCTTAATTTCTGCTACCCTTCTCCTCTTAACCTCTTTATGGCCGTCAAATCATGAATAGTAACTCGAACGATCATTTTCCTGCTGGTCTGTGTGACACCCTCCTTCATAGCACAGTGTCATCAGCACAGCTTCAATTGGGGCATCCTCATCACTCGTTGAGCGGTTACCATATTTTCTTTTAACACATCTAAGTTGTGCTGACATTCTTCGTCCCAACAGAATGTTGCATCCTTATTTAGTAGTTTTTCCATGGGCGCAGTAATTTGAGCATAAGCGTTAATGAATTTTCTATAGTATCCCGTGTGTCCCAGCGTCGTGCATAGCTACTTGACATTCCTAGGGGCCTCCAAGTTCACAATCATCACAATCTTTGCAGGGTTGACCATCAATCCTTTCTTACACATGACAAGACCCAACAAGATCTCAAAAGGAACACGAAATATGCTTTTTTTCAAATTCAATGCTATCTAGTATCTTCAACATGTATCCAACATAAACCGCAGACTTTCTACATGGTGCTTCACCAAGCCAAACACCATCCAATCATCAAAGTACACTTCCAAAAAATTATGAATGAATTATTTGAACGTTGTTATTACTACGCAGGAAAATATTGCAGGTGCGTTCTTTAATCCAAACGACATAACAATGTACTAAAAGCAAATCATGAAGGTGGTTTTTCTTCTATCCTCTGGGGCAATCTTAATTTGATGATACCCAGAAAATCCATCAGTGAAGGAATAGGCTTCCTGCCCTCCAACGTTTTCTAACACTTCATTTGTAAATGGCATCGAAAATGGATCGTGAACACAGGCATCATTAAGCTTCCGCAGATCTATGCAAATCCTCATTTCTCCCTTCTTTAATCCAAATGACATAACGATGTACTAAAAGCAAATAGCGAAGGTGGTTTTTCTTCTATCCTCTGGGGCAATCTTAATTTGATGATACCCAGAAAATCCATCAGTGAAGGAATAGTCTTCCAGCCCTCCAACGTTTCCTAACACTTCATTTGTAAATGGCATCGAAAATGGATCGTGAACACAGGCATCATTAAGCTTCCGCAAATCTATGCAAATCCTCATTTCTCCCTTTTTTTTCTTCTCTTGGACCACCATTGGACTCACCCAATCAGACCCTTTGAAAGGTTCTATAATGCTTGCCTCCAACATTTTATCCAACTCTTGGCAAACCTTCTCCTTATATCTAGGATTAAGGTGATAAGGCCTCTGTTTAATAAGCTTCTCATCCAGCTTCAATGTGATATTCATAATGCCCAAATTACCAAGTATGTCCTTTAAATCCTAAAATTTAGTGGGGAAGAATCCTGGTATTTGCGAAGTAATTTAGAAACTTTGTCTACTGTAGTGTCGTCCCAATAGTCTCCAATCGCTACGAACTTCGATTCTTATTTAGTGCCAATGTTTACTTGATTCCTTTTCAAAGGTGCGAAAATGTCTAGGTTCTCTACATGGGAGCCTTCGACTTCGCAATGCCCTTCTATCTCCAAAATATTGATATTCCTCGGGTCTTCTTCCTCCTCTTCAACGGTCACATTATAGCATTCCAATGCATGGCGCATGTTGGGCCACCAAATTAACATTCACTTTCACTCTATTTTTTACCTTTATCCTCATTTTGTTGCCTCATTCCATCACATTATCATTACATAACCCTACATTATCATTACTACATGAGTTCACATTTACATTTTCCAAAGTTATTAATTTCATGTATTTAGAGTGAATTTATGATTAAAAGTTAGAGAAATAGCATGTATTTTCTTATAACTAAAAGTGGCTTGAGTTTGATGACATGTGTAGATCATTTGGAAGCTTCCAAGGCACCCTTATGTGGACTCCCAAGATCAAATTCGAATTTCAACTCAAAAGGTGGACCATATTCCAAGGAGAAAGATCATAGAGATCTTGATGTATCATAGGATTTGTATCTAATATTTAGGGATAAGTGAGACAAGAATGGATCTAGTAGATATTTAAGGGATCTACATTTATTGAGTATATATCCCTAATTCATGCATAAACAAGAGGAGCATCCTTCAAAGGAAAAGGAACATTTATCAATTATTCATTAGCATCAGACTTATGATCCAGCATGAATAATATCATTTTCTCCAAATCATGATTTATGAGAGTTGTTACATTCTTAAGGTTTGGTAGTTGTTCATGTGTGCTCATTGAGGCCATACCAAGATAAGTACACCTTGTTATAGAGTAATGTTCATAGTTGTGGATATACTAGTTTTAATTCTGGATGTTCATCTTATTTCTTTGTTGTAAATACTTGTAGATAATTTTAGTATGAATTCATGTTATGGGCATGTTTTGTTGTGTGAAGATTGATCTCCTTTCAGTAGCTAGTTTTTATGTGAGAAGGATAGCCAGAAACTCCTAAGTTAGGAGCCTCTTCTCCATGAGCTAGACTGAATTGAAACAAGATTTACTTTCTTATATGCTTTCCTAGATTACATTTATGTGACGATTGATTTCCTTTCAGTGGCTAGTTTTTATATGAGAAGGACAATCACGTCCTCCTAAGTTAAGAGACTCTTCTCCATGAGCTAAGAACTGAACTGAAAACAATATTTACTTGCTTTCATTTATATGCTTTATTTCCTGCTTTCTTAGATGTTTGGCAATGTTATTATAGAATGATTGTAGAAGGACAATTAGGAGTCTTGAACAAGAGACTCTTCTCTATCTTCTAAAGTAAACTAATTCCATTGATCAAACATTTTTATGCTTTCATAGAATATATTTGAACCTTTTTGTTTCAAAATAGTTTAGATTTGTAATATGCATTTCCATTCTAAATAAACTTCCTACACCAGTTTCATATGAGGTCCCATATATTTTGGTTTGCTTCTAAGTTTACGAAACCCCCGAGTTGACAAATTAAATGACAGGGATTTAACATACAATTAAATCGCCCAACATTTTGGCGTCATTGCCGAGGAAGCAAACTTATATGTAAGCTAGTTAGGAGGATTGTTTAGGAATCATTTTTATTTAGCATCAATTGCATTTAGACATTTTCATTTAAGTTTATTCTCATATAGAAAACATAGAAATAGAACACAAATCAAAAACCCCCATTCACTAAAAAAAACAAAAATACAATAAAAATCCATATGTATATATGGAAGAACAATGAGTATAAGTTTGGAACAACTCATTTAGATCCTAGCCAGTGTTAAGATCTCCTCTTCTTGCGAAGAAGAGATATTGACAGCAGCCAAAAGCTTAGCTACTCTTCCAGAAGAAAACAATGAAACGACATTCGAAGAATCTTGTATATCTGATGATGAGCAATTATTTGAATAGGAGATTGAGGAGGACAAAAAGAAGTTGCAGCATGATCTGAATTAGAGAGGAAATCACGCCTATGAAAGCCTTATCGAAAGGTGGTTTCGATGGTTTCAAACAAGTACGAGGATAGATCAATTTTGTTTTTATTTCATTAAATCACACTCACAAAAACTAGATTCAATCATCCTTGCATATTTTCATTTTAAAATTGTGAAATTGAAAATGAATATATTTTTACTACTATTGAGTGAATGCTTACATTGGAAATTTAATTACACATAATAGTTTGTAATTTTCAATTAGCATAGAGTAGGTAGGATGATATTTTCAGTTTTGAATAACTATGCTCTCCTCCTGTGTCTTTGCACGATCTCGAGGATCAAAAAGTAAGATGTCTATAAATGTTTTCAAGGTTTGTAATATACTTGTCTCTATTTGCTTTTAAAAAAAAAATTGCATCCTAAATCAATAATTTTTTTAGATTGGTTTAGCTTTAGAATAAAATTTAAAATCTTAAAAAATGATTTTAAAACAAAATTAAATTAAAAGAAATTAGAATAAAATTCAATAGCTTTTTAAAAATTAATTATAATACAAAAATAATAATAAAAAAATAAAAATAAAAACAACATTAGAAATAAATTTAATTTTTTTTTCCAAGGAAAAAAGCGAACTTTTTTATAAGCAATAAAAAAGTTACAAGCATATGTGGAGACATTCCGGCTCATCCTGAGCTCTATAAGTCCTTTCCAGTTCTCAAGGGGATAAAAAACTCATCTCCTTGAAACCGTCATGTCCAGTCAAAAAAGATGTAAGCATAAACATAGCTCACATTTGTCACTGTTGCGCTGCCTTTACCCAGGCAGGCCCTGTCCAAACAAAACAGCTTATACAGTCCATGTCGTAAAGCAAAAATATAATGACAATTGGGCCTCCTAACCAGGAAAACGACCCACGCTGTCATATAAAAACCTGTATATAAAAGCCTGTCCTGAAAATAGAAAAAACAGAACTCCAGCTAAAAAACACTATCACAGTTTTGGATTTTCAGTTTTACAGAGATGAAAATAAAGCACCGAAAATAAGGGGAGACATCATCCTGTAGAGGACAAATATCCTCAAAATTTTAAAAGACCGGAGCATATTGTGGAGGAAGATCCGACACACGGATCTGATCATGAGCATATTCTTTAATCATCCACGAATACACAGTGAGCTGCACACCTTCCTTAGAAAACCTGTCTGCATCTTCATTTCTGTCCCTGTAAATATGATCAATGAAAAAAGGATTAAAGCGGATCTTTATTTTGAATTTCTTCCAGCAACGGTCTCAGCATATAATTTTGGCACCTATGTTTGCCAATGACCCAGTTTATAACATTGAGTGAGTCCCCAAAGATCTGAACTGAGAAAATGTTTTTACTAATAAGCCAGCAGAGGAGGAGCTTTAAGGCAGATAATTCAGCGAAGTTGTTTGTGCCAGGACCTAAACCTATTGCAGCTTTGAAGGAGTGGGTGGAATTTATGTGAATTAAAATCCCAGCACCCGCGGCGTTGTTTTGAGATGCCCCATCAAAGTACGCCCAAGGTATGCCTTCCCTGATTTGTTCTACTTTGTTTTGGCCTGTTTTCTGAGGGGATTCAGGTACTGGGATGCTGGAAAGAATGGCTAAGCTCTGCATAGCAATCGCCTCTGCTGGAGTGCTCTGATCACTGAAGATACTTCTGTTCCTAGCAATCCATATACCCCAGCTTATGATGGGGGGCAGGTTCCTCAGGTTCTTCTCAGTATAATGGTTCCACCAATATTCCCAGGCTTCCAGGAAAGACTCCCCCTCCCATCGGAACCTATTTCGAAGAAGCCTCTGCACTTCATCCCATACTCTCCTAGTGTAAGGGCAGGCAACGAACAAGTGAAAGATGGATTCTGAGTCCGAGAGGCACAAGGGGCATCTACCTGGTCCATGTTTGAATCTTGCCTGTAGGACATCCCAGGTAGGAATTTTCTGCTTTAGTACACACCATAAAAATAACTTTGATTTTTTTGGGCATTTTAATTTTTTCAGATATTTTACCCACCAGGATCAGCCCATCCTTTTTTCTTCATTAGGAATGAGTACCCCGTCTTGGGGGAATAAATACCGGTTTAGCATGAGCCCAGACCAATTTATCCGGGTTGTCCTGAATTCTGACATTTGACCTCCTTAACTCCTGAAGAAAACCCCGCCATTCGACCTCCCACCTAGGATCAATTCCTAATGCCTCTACTGATTTCCAAGCTTGACCCCAAATGGATGATTGACCTGATGAAGTCCATGAAGCCGAAAATTAAATAAATTTAATTTTAATAAACAATTTAAAAAAAAAAAAAAAACATTAGAAATAAAATTCTAATTTCTTTTTAATTGTTTTACAACATAATTAAAAAAAGGAAATTAAATTGAAAAAAAAAACAAAAACAGTACAAAAATAAATTCCATTTTCTAGTTTAATAACAATACAAAATTATAATAAAAAAATTATTATTTTTAAAAAAGAATTTAATTTTAAAATAATAATAATAACCTAAAAATTAAATAAAGGTTTAATTTATTTATTTTAATATACGAAAAAAATAATTTTAGTTTGAGAAAAAATAAAAAATAAAATTAATTAATTAATTAAATTAAATAAAATTAGTTTTTAAAAAAAAATATACAAACAGATAAAATTTTTAAAATTTTTAAGTTTCAATACAAAATAAAAATAAAATAAAAAATAAAAAACACATTATGCATGTTACAACCGTGGTGAGACCTGACCACGTTTCTTCATTCGGCATCCCCAGCACTCTAAATATCTTAAAGAGCTCATCAATCACTAAGTCTCCTGGGAAAAGTGGTCGTTGATTAACCATTTCAGCAAAGATACATCCAACAGACCAAACATCAACAGGATTCGAATAATGTTGGGAACCAGGTAATATCTCTGGTGCACAATACCATAATGTAACCACCTCATGAATAAAGGTCCTCATTGCAACTCCAAATTCCCTGTCAAGTCCAAAGTCAGCAAGTTTCAACGCATTGATTTGCAGTTTCAGATCACGATGAAGAACTCGATGAAAATAACAATAGGCAATGCCATGCAAAATCTGATATAGAAATGTTTTGATTAGACGAGGATCCTTTGCTAACATAATGAGTGAGTGTCAAACTGTGTATGGTTTTATTGGTGTGAAGAAGATGGAAAAACTGGGTCCCTGTGGATGACAATCCTTCTGTTAGTGTTCATGGCGGCGGAGGCAGCGGCGCTGCATGGTATGATGAACCTTGACGTGGAAGTGAATGGGCAAGGAAGTGAATTCAGATGTTGGAAGTGAATTCAGATGTTGCATTGATGTTGGAAGTGAATTCAGATGTTGCATTGATAATGTGTCTAGAACATCTTTTCTGTTGCAGAAATCGAACTGTATGGCAAAATGGGGGATATAAACATAAACAATCTCTATGCTCCAACTTGCTTACCTAAATCTTCCAAGAATGCAGAAAATGTACTTCCCGGATATCTTAATATACCCGAAGTTCAGAAAGGACTGCATGCAAATGTAACACACGTAGATCACAACTCGACACACTGCATTAATATTCTACATTTGACAGATTCTCCCTCAACTATTCTATCGTCGTTTAATTGAAAATGGGTTGGGCACACTTCTTACAATGGAGACCAGGATTCCAATGTGTACATGACCGCTACCAGACTCTCTATAAGTGAGCTCAAACTTCTAATTCAGACTTCATGGTACCCCTGGACTCATGATGGAGAGATTGGGCATCCGCCCTCCATATCACTAGTTGAGATTAAAAAATTGGGTGAGCACTTCACTGAGTGCTTCGCCGAGTTGAGCTGCATTGCAGAAATATCCTACCTTCTGCGTATCAACATCTGGAAGACAAAGAAAAAATTGAAAGGAGATGTGGGTCTTATCAGAGCTCACTGCAAGGCAATCCCTTCGGCGACATAATGGAATCTATCATCATCGTCATATTAGAATTACCATTCCCATTGTGGTTACCGTCTTTAATGTCCACAGGTGCATCGAGAGGAGATGATTCCGAAGGTGGAAAATTCAAAATATTTGATCGCCTCCTCAAAAGAAAGCAAGCAGAGAGATCAGGTTGTATGGTTAATGGGGCCGAAGGATAATTTTATAGATACAGTCACGGAAAATTTGTTGGATTGTTTAGAGGTATGTACAACATCTCACATGCTTAAAAATCATTTTGTTCCCAAAATTGAAAGCAAAGTTCCCTCAGTGGTGTCAGAGGTTGGTTCTAAAAAAGGGGTAGTTCAACAATGGTGTTGTCTTCTGTAACTTTATGTAGAAATGAGGGATTTTATGGATTCCGTCCATTTTTTATTTTCATATTTTCAATTAAATAGTTACGGTGTTGTGGTTTTGGGTTTAAGTTTTGGCTAAATGTAGTTGTTGTTTGCTATTAATGGTCCCTTTATCTCATACTAGAAGGAAAACAATGTTCCATGAAAGTTTTGAGCTTTTGAACCATGCAAGTGATTTGAATTTAATTAGGAACACAATAAATTACAGATAAAACCATAAATACAATAGAAATAATACTTTATTTTATTAATGTAAAATATTGAAATATGCTTACATACAACAATAGGAATAAATTAGCTCTGACGATGGTAGCTTATCTCTGAGGAGAGACGTGGCGGCTACATGCCTCTGAACTGTTTTACAATGAGACTCGAAAATCTATTTATTGTTGAGAAACAGTGGAAAACCCTAAACATCCAAAACCCTAACCCTAGGAGATGAAGCACTAAATTATGGGCCCTGTTTTGGTTAAATTGGTACATCAACTTCCCGGGGCCGTAACTTTGGCATACGATCTCTATTTGACACGCACAATACCTTGTTAGAAAGATCTATCTGAAGACTACAACTTTGAGAAGAGCAACATGGTACATGGACCAATGTTGCTACTAGTTTTCCCAAAAAACATCGTTTAAGGCCTCAAAACGACTCCGGAAGTTCAAGACCCCAAAAACTACCAAAAATAGTAAATTGTGCTACAAATAAGGAAACTGAAAGAAACGGTGGTGGGAGTCAAAGTGGAATTGGCAGGTGGCCACCAACACCTGGATCATTCCTCCCCCCTTAGGAAGCAATGGTCCCCATTGCGTTGAGCTCTTCCATGAGATGAGAAAAACTTCTGTTGAACTTGGTCCCTAGTGAGCCACTTGCCTTAGTAAAGGAGTTGGCATGCTTTAACAACTCGATACAATTGGATCTTTTGCTAGAGAGTGTGATTTATCTACGTGTCCATGATTTGATCAGTTGTAGCTTCCTCCATGCAATTGTAAGGACTCTGGACACCACATATCTCCACAATGGTATGATATTGTCCACTTTGGGCCTAAGCCCTCATGGATTTGCTTTTGGACTTACCCCAAAAGGCCTCATACCAATGGAGATATTTGTCCATCCTTATATACCCATAATCCTCCCCACTTCTAGTCAATGTGGGAACTTTGGTCGTAACCCAACATCTCCCCTCGAAACAAAGGACCATTGAGCCTCCCTCAAACGATTATCCATCCGTCCACTCTCTACCAACCAGATTCTCTGCTCCAATGCGTTGGAAGCACACGCCTTACATGGAACACAACCTGCCTCGAGAGCTTGCTCTATCCCAGGCAACTCCTCTTCACCGTATTGGGACCAGGAAACGTCCATGAGAAAGAAGCCAGAGAACACCGCCTGTCTAACCGAGCTCATCCACGGATCCCATCGTGAATTACCGGGGCCCACCACCTTCGTTCGACATTCCGAGGAATTCACCCACTTGGCTAACTTCGGGCATGGCTCTGATACCACTTGTAAGGACTCTGGACACCAACATATCTCCACAATGGTATGATATTGTCCACTTTGGGCCTAAGCCCTCATGGATTTGCTTTTGGACTTACCCCAAAAGGCCTCATTACCAATGGAGATATTTGTCCATCCTTATATACCCATGATCCTCCCCACTTCTAGTCAATGTGGGACTTTGGTCGTATACCCAACAGCAATCTATATTTAACTCTATTGGTGTGATTTGTTCTGCAATGTCAGATGTGTCTAGGAATGTTGGAAAGTATGGTCGAAGGTGGTCCACATTGAACACTGAGTGCAAAACAAGGAACGGGGGAATGTTGAGCTTAAATGCATTGTCTTCTAGCCTTGGCAATGGTGTAAGGACCATATCGGAGTGGTCTGAGTTTCTGATAGGCTCCGATAAGGCATTCCTTTTGAAAATGCAACCAGACTTTGCCACCCACCTGAAACTTGTGTGGCACCCGATGTTGATCATGTCGCTGCTTGTACTTGGCATTTGATTTCTCCAGAATTTCATGGACCTGATGGTGGATATGTTGGATTTTCTCAATGAAGTTGTTTACCTTATCTGTTTCGAACTGAACATGTGTTGAATCTGCTTCAGTAGCTGCAAATGGCATGGCCACATCAATGGGACATAATGGCTAGAATCCCAATCCCACCTGAAAAGGGTTGTGGCCACTCAATCTATGGAAAGCCTAATTATAGTTGTGTTGAACATAGGGGAGAATCTCATCCCATGTGCGTGGATGCTTTCAGTTGTACATGCACAGAATGTGTAGGATCATCCTGTTGACAATCTTTGTCTAGCCATCAGTTTGGGGATGGAAGGTTGTGGACTTAGTGAGCTTAGTGTCCAGCATCGACCACAGACTGGACCAAAATGTATTGAGGAACTTGTTGTTTAGATCTAAGATGATAGACTGTGGGATCCCAAAGTGTACCTACACTCGTTCAAAGAAGAGTTTAGCAGTGGCCTCTGCTATGATATTCTTCTTACAAGACACCATAATGGCCATCTTTGAGAACTTGTCGACGGCCACAAAAACACAGTTGCTTCCATGCTTAGTAGAAGGAAGGCTCGACATGTAATCCATGGAGATAGATTCCCAAGGTCGACTAGGGGTAGGCAGCGAAGTATAGAGTCCTTGCTTCTTGATGGTCGGTTTGGCAATAGCATAGAGTGCAGTATCTAATGTAATTTCTGACATCCTGTTGAAAATTTGGCCAATAGGAATACTTCTGCAATACTACCATCATTTTCTCGACCCCGAAATGCCTAGCAGACCGACTATAGTGTGCTTCCCAAATCATCTTGGTACGCTCGCTTGAAAGAACACAAAGGTGACTCAAGTGGCATAACAAGGCATCCTGGAGGTGAAAATCTAGAACATGCTGACCCTCCAAGAGTGTCTTATATGTGGCCAAATTCTGGGTCACTTTTCTAGAGAAGTGGCCAATTAGAAGTCTCGTGCCCACAAGAGTTGTGCACGGTGGTTAACTCCATGATCTGTGGTCGACTAAGAAAATCTGCAACATTATTGGTGTTGCCCTTCTTATACTTGATATTCAAATGGAACTGTTGCAAGCATGTGGACCACTTTTGATGGCAATCATTCTGCAACTTCCCTTGCGTCTGTATGAACTACAAGGGTCGGTGGTCTATGTGGATGACCATTTCCTTCCCCAAAATGTAATGCCTCCATTATCGACATGCCTGCACAATGGAATACATCTCTTTGTCATAAGTGGGATACTTCTGGACTATGTCTGAAAGTGTCTCACTATGATATGCCATTGGGTGCCCATGTTGAGTATGGACTACCCCAATAGCATAATCAAAGGCATCTGTCTCGATCTCAAATGTTTGTTGCAAGTCTGTTAATGCGAGCATTGGTGCCGAGTAGAGGTGATGTTTCAACTCTATGAATGCCTTTTTTTGAGATTCAGACCAAAAGAATTTTACTTTCGCTCCTCCCTTGGTGACTTGACTCAAGGGCCAAGTGATATGAGAAAATCCCAACACGAACCTATGGTAGAAGTTGGCAAGACCGAGAAAGCTACAGAGCTCTGTCAGAGTGGTTGGAGATGGCCAATCCCGAATGACTTGGATCTTGGTTGGATCCATATGTACCCCTTGTTCATCAATAATGTATCCCAGATACTGAACTTAGGTCATGCCAAAAGTGCATTTCTCCAAATTGGCACATAACTTATGTTGTTGCAGTGTTTGGAGAACCTGTCGAATGTGGTTGAGGTCATCTTCCCAACTATGGTTGAAGATCAAGATGTCATCCAAGTATACCACTACAAATGAGTTGGTGATGGATGTAAGATGTCATCCATTAGCCTCATGAAGGTTGTAGGAGCATTCGTTAACCCAAAAGGCATAACCAACCATTTGAAAAGGCCCTCCTTGGCTTTGAAGGGAGTGTGATATCCTGACTTCAAATCGATCTTGCTGAAATATTTTGCCCCCTTCAGTTGGTCCAGAAGGTCATCAATCTGTGGGATTAGGTACCTATTTTTAACAATGATCTTGTTCAGCGCCTAATAGTCAATACATATTCTCCAAGTCCCATCCTTCTTTTGTACCAACACGATCGGGCTCCCACAGGGTGATGAACTCAGTCGGATGTGACCTTTCTGTAGCAGCTCCTGAATCTGCCTCTTTATTTCATCATTCTCCAAAACAGAGCACCGATAGAATGGTCCATTGGGCAGCGGTGCACCTGGGGTCGATAGAGTGCTTAACCTAACAGTGCAGAGGAACCCCTGCGAGGGAGGTGAAGATGTCCTCGTACTCCTCCACGGCCTTGTCCATCTGTAGTTGTCGTGTAGAGGGGCCCTGTCCGGAGTGCGTGGTCACTATCTTCTTCTTTCCTTGAGGGTGTATCTCGGTTTTGGAATTGATCTTATTGCATTGTTTTGCAGTAACCAAAGAGATAGTGGTAGGTGGTGCTACCTCCGGTATCCTGTACAACTTATTTCCCAAAGTAACAATAACAACACGACACCTTGACTCATATAAAGCATGCCGCTTCCACATGTATGGTTGGCCTGATAATACATCACAAACATAAAGGGGAGCAACGTCACACAATACCTCATCCATGAAGGGCTTGATGTTGCATGGAAGGCGACAATGCTGGCTCACACGAAGATCATGTCCTTAGTGAAGCCACCTGATGGTGTACGATTGTGGATGTGTTGTGGTTGGTAAGCTCAGTCGCTTCACAACCTCTACCGAAATGAGGTTATTTTGGCTCCCGCTGTCAACAATGAACTGTAACGAGAATCCCTTTACCCACATCTGGGAGTGGAAGAGTTGCTCCTCCTCCTATGGATCTTCAGGTTCCTCCTTCTAGATCTCCATGGTGGCAACGGTAGTGTTGGGCTCCGCATCAATAATCTTCTTCCCTTTATCATTCCCCTTATCGGGTTCTGCCTCAAAGTCTGAACATGCATCTGATTCCGAATACTTTAGCTCGACCACCAGTGATTTCTTGGCCTGACACTCACTTGTGTTGTGAGTGGAGCTCTTATGGAACACACACCACTTCCCTGTGTCCTTCTTTAGCTTTGTGGTGTTTTTCTTTTCTTGCAACTTTGGATGGTTGTCTTGGGCCACCTCGTCTTGGCTTTGTCTTTTGTTTAGCAATTTGGGGGTGCCTTTCCCTTGCATCATATTTGCAGGTCCAAAGTCTCACTTCTTCTATTTAAACTTCTGCTTAATCTTGACAGTGTATCGGTACGCCATGCCGAGCGAGGAGATGTCTAGGAACTCCATCTCATCCTAGATGTACTTGTGTAGGCAGTCACAGTGTTTGAATACCAAATGCATCTCAGAATCCTTTATACCCAACTTTGTGCGAAGGGTATGAAAAATATTGGTAAATTTCGGCAAGTCTTGGTCTCTTCCCTGCCACAACGTGGTCCACTTTATGTATTTATCCTCATAGCTTTTGACAGGGTAGTACTACTCCTTGACAATATTCCAGAATGAATTCCAAGTGGGTGCGGCTGAAAAAATTGAGGTTGTACTTTCATCCTTCTGCTTGCAGTAGGTTTCCCAGCAATCCTTGACGTGGGGGGCGACTATGAGAAGAGTGAAAGTAATCTTTTCCCGGCCGAAAAAATCATGAACAGGAAAATACCCTTCTAACAATTTAACCATTTATCTACAGCGTCTACATCTATCTAACCCTCAAATATGGGAATTTCAAAGCTAACTTGTACCTTAAAGGGTGTGGCACTTCCAGAGTAGCTGCTGGAAGTAGATGTGTCGCCCCTGGGTAGCCGCGAAGGATCTGGCAAAGTTGTCCATCATCGCATTCCTTTTTCGCTCAAGGGCCTCTTTAAGAAATATTTTGATAGGATCTCCTGCCCTTTCGTCTTTTTTTTTTCATCTGCCATGGGAGACTGTCAGGTTTTGCGAGGCTGATCTTCCAACGGTTGGACCAGTTCAAGCCCTAACTCCTTATATACTGACCTCGTTGGGGACATGGAAAGAAAAACAGAGAAAGAGCAGACCCCTCTAATACCACTGATCCGAATTTAATCAGAAACGCCACAAATTACAGAGATAACCATATATACAAAGATACAACAGAAATAATACTTCATTTCATTAATGTAAAATACTGAAATATGCTTACAAACAACAATGGGAATAAGCTAGCTCGGGCGATTATAGCTTATCTCTGAGGAGAGATGTGGCAGCTACATGCCTCTGAATTGTCTTACAATGAGGCTCGAAGGCCTATTTATTGTTGAGAAATAATGGAAAACCCTAAACATCCAAAACCATAACCCTAGGAGATGAAGCGCCAAACTATGGGCCCCATTTTGGGTAAATTGGTGCATCAACTTCCCAAGGTTGTAACTTTGGAATACGATCTCTGTTTGATGCGCGAATACCACGTTAGAAGAATCTATCGGAGGACTACAACTTTGGAAAGAGAAACATCGGTCCATGGACCCATGTTGCTCCTAGTTTTCCCAAAAAAACGTCATTTAGGGTCTCAAAACGGCTCCAGAAGTTCACGACCCGAAAAACTGCCAAAAATAGTAAATTGTGCTACAAATAAGGAAACTGAAAAATTGAAAGAAACATTGGTGAAGGTCCTAGTGGAATTGGAGGGTGGCCACCAATATCCACCTGGATCAGCGAGCCTGGACTTAATCTGATTTGAATTTAGTCAAGCAGTGTTTGATTGCGTGGACTTAAGATCACAATAATATACATGCCAAGTTGACTTCTTATATTGCTTATTACAACTATACAACAATTTTTTGTGATTTTATTATTATTATTTTTTTTAATAACAATACAAAACAAATTTTAATTTTAAATTTTAGATTAAAAAAAAATTCAAAACAGTTAAAAAATTTGCAAATGGACATTTCACAACTTTTGAAAACATTTTATGCTAACTTATCTTCTTAGAGTTACTTCAAAGGAACTAGTGCGCAAAGGCAACAGGTAAAAAAAAATCATTTAATTTTATTTCGTTACTAGCATTTATACTTGCATTTTGTGTCCTTCAAAAAGCTCTCACAGTTTTTATGCAGGATTTGTATTGAGCTTTTACAAGTGCACGGCGATCCAAGTTCATGTAGATGTGATCTCCAAAAATCACATTCATCATTGAAAGCTTGAAGGAGCTAATTACATATGTCATGACATTTTTTGCTACACAAAATTATTTTGCGTCATGATATGTTTACCCACACTTCTCCTTCAAAGCCTCATTCGTAATCCATGTTAAAATCCATTGATTCAATGCGTTATCCATCATGACTTCATACATGTCTACTTTTCTGAGTCGCATACATTTTTCGTCTTCTTTTCAGTTCATCTTTTTTCCTCACAAATAAACCATCGAGCTCTCTACATTGCCTTGTTTTCCTTGCCATAAAAGTTGTTTTACCATAACATCTTGTATCTATAGTCCTACCAATCATTTTATACGAACTTGCGTTAACTGATGTGGGATTCCTTACGGCCCACCTTTCAACAAGTCTTGACCCATCAACCTCAACACCTTATCTGGGATAAAGACTAGAGTCATTATTAATACCTTGAGATTTGCATGCCTTAATGGCAAGTCTTCTCACCAACGAACAATGGGAATACATTAATGTCCCTTGTTTGTTGGACCTTGCAAGCAACTCGACATCAGCTCATCTATTTGCACTTTTCAAGATGTACTTAGGTATCTTGGCACTCATTGACATTAATGGTGAGTTTACCTCACATTGGTTAACGAAAATCATTAATGGCTGGTAATCCAATGACTTCTTTCCATGTTTGACATCAACACATTTATTCACATGGAAAGAATTGTGCCATGATATGGAATGACATGAAGACTATATGACTCAGTAGCAGATTCAACAGTATTTTATACCTTGGAACAGATTCAATAGCAGTAATAAAGGATCCACATTCACAAGTTCATCCATCATGCATGCAACCAAGACATGGATCACATTTTTGTATTCTTCATTCCATGATTCAGCAGCCGGAGCTACACTTTTCTACATATACACAGTTTGACCACTTAAGTAAAGGTATGTTATTTTCTAGATTTTTATCATAAAATTCATTTAATACTAAAATTATAATTTTTAGAAAATACTTCACCATGTTCATGTTCATACCTCATATTCACATTCATACTCCATTATCACCTTTCATATGTCATATATGTCCTTTATGCACATGTCATCCTAACCAACATACTTTTCCAAACAACTATTATTGCATTATGAATCAAACATTACATGTTTTACAAATAATGATAAAAGAATGAATGGTTGATTAAATGTTTTCAAAGTCTTTTGATGCAACAAAAAAAAAAAACAAAAGTATTGTTACATAAGGACCAATACTAATCAAATTTTGGTTGTCACACAAGAACCAACCAAAATAATATGTTGCAATCGAATCATTTTTATAAAGAACACTTTGCAAAAAGAAAAAAGTTGTCAAAACAAAAAACAAAAAATATGCAAAGTTAAAAAAAAAAAATCAATATCAGCCAAAGTCCATATACAAGCAAGACAATTCAAAAAGAATAAATCTTGATTAAGTGAATCAATGCAATAGATTGCATGAGGAAATGCAATAACTTAAGTTGCGGGGTATGTTGGGCCGCCAAATTAGCATTCAATTTCACTCTATTTTTTACCTTTATCCTCATTTTGTCGCCTCATTCCATCACATTGTCATTACATAACCCTACATTATCATTACTACATGAGTTCATATTTACATCTTCCAAAGTAATTAATTTCATGTATTTAGAGTGAATTTATGATTAAAAGTTAGAGAAATAACATGTATTTTCTTATACCTAAAAGTGGCTTGAGTTTTATGACATGCGTAGATTATTTGGAAGCTTCCAAGGCACCCTTATGTGGCATCCCACGATCAAATTTGAATTTCAACTCAAAAGGTGGACCATATTCCAAGGAGAAAGATCATGGAGATCTTGATGTGTCATAGGATTTGTATCTAGTATTTAGGGATAAGTTGAGACAAGTATGGATCTAGTATATATTTAAGGGATCTACATTTATTGAGTAGATATCCCTAATTCATGTATAAATAAGAGGAGCATCCTTCAAAGGAAGAGGAACAGTTATCAGTTATTCATTAGCATCAGAATTATGATTCAGCATGAATAATATCATTTTCTCCAAATCATGAGTTATGAGCGTTGTTTGATTCTTAAGTTTTGATAGTTGTTCATGTGTTCTCATTGAGGAATGGAAGGATCCCCATACCAAGATAAGTACACCTTGTTGTACAGTAATGTTCATAGTTGTGAATATACTAGTTTTAATTCTCGATGTTCATCTTATTTCTTCGTTGTAAATACTTGTAGATAATTTCAGTATGAATTCATGTTATGGGCATGTTTTGTTGTGTGAAGGTTGATCTCCTTTCAGTGGCTAGTTTTTATGTGAGAAGGACAACCATGAACTCCTAAGTTAGGAACATATTCTTCGTGAGCTAGACTAAACTAAAACAAGATTTACTTTCGTATATGCTTTCCGAGATTACATTTATGTGAAGATTGATTTCCTTTCAGTAGTTAGTTTTTATATGGAAAGGACAATCAGATCCTCCTAAGTTAGGAGACTCTTCTCCATGAGCTAAGAACTGAACTAAAAACAATATTTACTTGCTTTCACTTATATTCTTTCTTTCCTACTTTCTTAGATGTTTGGCAATGTTATTATAGAAAGATTGTAGAAGGACAATCAGGACTCTTGAACAAGAGACTCTTCTTTATCTTCTAAAGTAAACTAATTCCATTGATCAAACATTTTTATGCTTTCATAAAATAGATCTGAACCTTTTCGTTTCAAAATAGTTTAGATTTGTAATATGCGTTTCCATTCTAAACAAACTTCCTACACCAGTTTCATCTGAGATCACATATATTTTGGTTTGCTTCTAAGTTTACGAAACCCTCAGGTTGACAAATTGAATGACAAGGATTTAGCATAAATTTAAGTCACCCAATAGCATAGTTGGGTGCTCCAATCTGATAGGGTCCATTCGATAGGTTACTTCAGTGTTCTAAAGATAACTGCTTTCATTTCTTACAGCGCTTCATTAATTCTTGCAATTCCGTCCTCGAAGTTGAAAGTCAATAAGAATCCTTCCTTCAATACATCCCATTCTACAGTGTCGTGGCGGAGCTGTTTCAAGGTACCAATTCATGGGTATTGTATCCAAGGTATGACAAAATATGTGTACCCATTCCGGCTGTGGTTCCATCGCCCATGCCTTAGTCCACTTTGCCAAGTGATCGTGTGGATCATCCTTCCCATTATACTTTTCAGTCATTCTAGTATTAGCATACCCAAACCATAACTTCATCATCCACATGTAATCCCTCCATCCTGCAAAACTATCCTTATGCGTACCCCACCATCGTGCAGGTGTAGCGTGTAACGCCAACTCCAATTCTTGAAATAGGTGGTCCTTAGTGACTTCACTCTCAAATTCATTTAAAAACATATCTACATCAGTCAAACCATCATAATAAGTTAACTTTCTTACCTCTGATGAAACGCAGTGTATTGACTTCGTCATCATATTGCATCATATTGCATATACTTTGTGCAAGAAGTTTTTCCAATGCTCTAATTCTTCATCTGAGTTAGAAGTGCAGGAACTCTCTCGATCCCATGAAATCTATCCATCTACCATTGGATTGGTCTAATCCTGATCTCACGTTACTATCTTGTAGATTTGATCCAGTTCATCGTCACTCTCTTCATAATCACAGACTGGTTCAGTAGAGCGTGCCCCTTCTACGGGATCTAGTGGCACTATAACCCTAAGTGACTTTCTTTCAAATGACATTGTCCTCTTTTTCAAATTAATGACCCCATTCATATCAATAGCCCAATCGATGCCTAGGAGCGTGGGGTAGGGATTATTTTCATCGACAATTTCTATAACTTCAAAGTCCACTACTGCACTCGCACCTTCAATATCAACCATTACTCCATATAATCATCCCATGGGGATGATTTTTTGTTGGTTTGCCATCCTGAGCTGAATCGGAGACCACTACAGCGCAGGTCTCCCCATCCTCTCCCATGTCTATTTTGGTAGGACATTTGCATCGAACCCTAAATCCAAAATGACCTAGTTCATTTCATAATCACCTATCTGCATTGTTAGCTGCATCTCATGTCCTGTTCGTGCCTTATGCTTACCAATCTTCCTAATTCTGTGCTGCTCTGAAGAATTCTTTTCCTTATTGGTGCACTTTTCTATTAGGTCCTACAATCCTTCCATAGCCTTCCTGTCACGCAGTAACTTTATGCAGGTCTCCAAAAAGGTAGTTTGTATGAAAGGATAAACCTCTGATGTCACATTGGTTTCTTGCATCTTGACCTAGCTTCCTAAGGTGGAGGCCTCAGTGAAGCTCTTCCTGGACTCCATGAATGTTTCCTTGGCACGATTAAGGTTAAAGCAAGCTTCTTTCTCCAGAGCCTTACAAACCCATCTGTCTTCTTCAGGCTACTTACCCTTATCTACGCCAATCATCACACAGCTTCATAGTACAATATTAATGCTCTGGTCCTCCTCGCAGGGCTCTGCCCTCATCATTTGTAAATTCTACGTAGGTTGTTGAGGTTGTGTTTTCTTCTCTTGCATCTTAGCTATTAACACCGGACATTATTCTATGGCATGGTCGAACTATCTATAGTATTGACACGAAGGGTGTGTAGGATTAGGGAAATCTTGCATGAAGTGCCTCGGCTATCCATAGTTGTAACAATTAATTTGACCACAACCTCTACCAAGTCCTCCTCCTCGCCCTTATCCTCGGCCCTTAAAACCTCTGTGCACTCCTTCGGCACCTTAATTTGGAGACCGAGTTTTTGCTTGCATATAGTAAGTAGGGGTTCTTTCCATCATCAGCTCATAAATTCGGCAGTGGCGTTTATCATGGCCCACAGATATACAAAAATTACAAAACCATTGTTGGGGTGTCTGAATGAACTTCTGAAGTAAATGGCAGTTATCCATCACATGGTGTCCATTAACTCAACAAATGGCAGACCATAGTGCAGCCCCCATGCTTGTCCCTACTGGTGCTTCTGGCTTCAAGGGAATCCCCCCCCCCCCCTTGCTGTAATATACTTCACATACACGGGACAATGATCTTTATTGTGCCCATGGCCCTTGCACTTCAAACACCAAACCTTTCTGCACACTTTTGGCTTAGCCTCTCTTTCTTTCTTTAAGCTCTGCAATTCTAGGTGCAAGCTTGCTAACTGTGAGTGAATATATTGTACCCTTAGGTTTGTATCTTGAATAAGAGATTTGTGCAGCCTCATCATGATCTCCAAGGCTTCCACATACATTGCTATCTTCTACTATAACAGATCAATTCTTAAATGTTGCAAAAGTGAGGTGATAAACCAGTCACGATGCTGGCTATCAAAGATTTGCATGTTAGCTTGTCTGATCTGGCACTTCAACCTCTTATCAAAGTCCCAAGGTGTTTCCTCAACGTTCATCATGATCTCTTTAAATTAAATTACTAACTGTGCCTCGGATTTAGGCTTACTAAACTCTTTGTTCAAAGTCGTCTAACTTTTTGCTAGCGATGCATGAGGATTGTCAGCACAATACTTAATATACCAAGTTAGTGCACAATCATGCAAGGTGGTAACTAGATGAGCCTTCTTTATATTATCATCATTGATTTGTTGCATTGTCCATAAAGCGTTCGCAATAAACCAGAATTGCTCTGGATCTTCACTTCCTATGCCCTTGAAGATTAGCATCTTCATTGCGTTGGCCATGTTGAATGGTGATGGTGGAGGTGGAGGTGTGGGTGAAGGTGTATGCTATGGAGGTGAAGGAGGGCATGGAGTGGATGGATGATTTGTTCTAGGAATACCCTAAGTTATTAGATGAACAATGCTTCACAACATAGTCTACACCGCCCCTTCATTGTTGCTTGAAGGAGGTCCAATCAATGGGGTATACTTTGTTCCTGATTCTGCACGATTTCTAAAGAATCTTCCATTTCGCATAGCTCTGAACATCAAGGTAATGGCATTACCCGCTTTTCACATAATATAATTTTAATCCGAGTATTCAATGACCTTAAATACTTACCTCATGATCCTTTGAAGAATCTTTGCTCCGCTTCGTTATAGTTGACAGAGGTATCAACTACAAATTCCATAACAAATCCTCTGAGAATTCAATCAAGCCAATGGTCGAAAGCTTGTGCGATCTTGTTTTTAGAGGCCTTTAGTCTTCGCACTAATTCTGGAGTCCACACTATAGGACTATTGAGCTTCCACCTTCCCTGACAGTCTATCAATTTAGCTAACCACTCATATAGTTCAATTGAAAAAGTGTTGAAGAAGATTCTGTGTATCTCTTTATACAAATATCTATTTAACCAATCCTTCTTGGATAGGCGTCGGTTCTTGTTTTCTTGCGCCACAAACTCGTGAATCTTCTGGTCCAACCAATATTCAATCTCTTTCTTAGTCAAATTCCAATGATGCAACATCACATATCTCTTTAAGCATATCCCGGTCCTGGTAACAGAACCATTTGTTGGCTTATGGGGTCCTAACCCAGGTTCAGATTTAGTTGCACCAACCAACAAAACCCTACATTGTTGGCCCTTTCGGAAACAACCCACATACCGCAAGCTACACTCTCACCAGAACCAGTATTGGGGGGATGAAAGAACTAAGTTTCCACATCCAGAGACTAATAAACTAAGTCTCCTTCAGTTGATCCTATAAATATTGGAAGCTAGAGCTTCCTAATTTATGTAAAATTTTGAAGGCCTATATTAAGAAGCATTCAATTTTTTTCTCCAAGCAGTGTTTTAGCCTAAAAATCTCCTTTGTATTGTCTTAATGTCATGCATTGTTTAATGATGTTGTTTACTATTCATGTGATGTATATGTTTGATATTTTGCTAATGTGAATTTAATTCTCTAAAGTTAAAATTAAATGATTGAAGTGAAATATTGATTCACCCTCCCTCTCAATATTTCCAACAATTGGTATTAGAGCAGGTTCCTCCAGTCACAGCCTAATAGCTAGAAGGTAGATCTCAGGTCAATCAATATGGATAGATCAAGTAAGAAAACTACTAAGAATTCAAATGAATGAAAGGAAGTCCCTGCTATTGAAATAGTTTCAAAATCTATTACAGCTAATGAATAAGATCGAGTTCATCTAAATCCTGAATTTGATGAAGCCAAATACGATATATGGGAATCCGGAATGAAAGTAGATTTGCAAGGTCAAGGATATGATGTATGGCACTCTATTGTTTATGGAGACACATCTACAAATGAGTATAAAAGGTACAATACAAAATCCGTGAATTTCATTCTTAGTGCTCTACCAGACCCTGTAAAAGCCAAAGTTGATCAATGCTCATCAACTAAAACTCTTTGGAAGAAGCTCCATGACCTTTACTCAAAGAAGCATGCAAGTCAACATGAAAATGATGATGATGATTCTAACTTAGATGAAGTAGAAGAAGAAGAAGAAGAAGCAGTATTAGACTTGGAAGCAGAATTGATCAGTGCCTTACGTGATTTTAACAAGGCAAGGAAGTGAAATCAAGTACTCGAACTAGAAGTTTCCTTTCTAAGACACCAAGTGTAGGAAACATAAAAGAAAGAGAAAAAGTTGGCAAGTCAATTAAAGGAATATGTTCAGATGTACATAACATAATTTGATCAGAAGCAAAAGGAACATGATGCATCTTTAGCAGAAATAAACAAGCTCAAGGAATGGCAGAAGGAACATTTGTAGGATGTTGAAAAGAAGGATCATAACATTGATTTAAAGGACCAAGAAATTTCTCAATTGAATATGAAGGCAAAAGAAACAAGTAAAGATGCATGCAATGAAGGCATAATCTCCAAGACCCTACACAGCAAGAATCATAGCAAAATCCTTTAAAGTTCAATTCAAATTGAAGGACATAAGAAGGTTTAAAATTTTGATACTCAAAGAAGTAATTTTCAACAAAGGATTGTACCTTATTCAAGAAATAATATGTTTAGAAGATCCTCGGGACATGAAAACTCATCCAGGTACCCTATTTTGTTCAATGGTTATTGTTTCTCATATTCTAACTTAAGGCATATGGATAGGGATTACAGAATGTATGACAGGGATGATTACCAAGGACATTATAAAAACCCTAGAAGCAAGTTTGTAGGCTCATAAGACAGATTTCAAAAGGACTTTGTTAGTAGAAAGTATATGTCAGTCATTTCATCATTTAGGTTAAAAATTGAATGTTACAAATGCCATAACTATGGAAATATAGCTTGTAATTGTAGATACAAGATGAAGGAGAAATCTAACATCAGGTGAAAGAAGACTTGGAGAAGAAAGAAAAACCAAGAGGAACAGGTAAAAGAAGAATTTCTAGTGGTCATACTCTTAGTATTTGTAAAGTCATAAGACTATGATGATTCAACACGTACCTTGGAAGATGTCGAGGATAAATATGATCCAATTGTAGACTCGATTCACACATTATTTTGAAGGATTCATCATTTATGACTCCTTGTCCTATGAATGTTGAAAAGGGGGAGTCTAAGCAATAGTGGTTGAAAATTTGAATATCTATCCAAGTTGTCAAAGCAGTAATCAACATTGTGAGTAGATTGGTCATCTTTATGTTTAGCGAAGTAGCAAGTTTGGAAAGCAAAGTCATGGACAGAATTGCAAAAGGAATTGTGGTAATAGAAATGGATTTAGTTATGGAAAGATGTGTGAGGCATATTAGGTCAAGGGAATATAATATTGACACGAAAATATTTCGTTAGGAGAGTAACCTTTTGTTATTTATATCAAAGGGGGAGAGAAATCAAGGAAAATATCAGAGGCACAGAGCCGGGGGGGCAGTAATCATAGGGGGATATGTTTTTCCATCAATGACAAAGGGGGAGATTATTAAATGGTGTTGTCATTGATGCCAACATCATTTCTTGAATGCTCTTAATATTCTTCTAGTTTTCATTTATTGGAAGCTCCAAAAGACAAGAAGCCTTGGAAATCCCTAGAAGCCCCACACTTGTTGAAGATTTTAGGGATAAAGACAAGTATATTTTCTCTTAATATTGTCTTCATTTGATGGTCCACGTCGTGTTGATTCCAACTATATAGGCATGCCTCGTGGTTCATCTCGGTTTGGGAGATATGCTTGATCAAAGATTGAAGCCCCCTTCTTGTGGTAAAAGTCCCCAAAATGAGATGATGTAGCAGCTCGTCATTGGCTAGGCATTTGTTCAACTCATGAGGCCTAGAAGGATTTATTTTATTGTTGAAGTCAAGTCTGGTTGCAAGTAGTGATATTCATCTAAGGCCCTATTATCAAAATTTAAATTTAAATATTTTGGTCCTAAAGTTGTTGGGGGTTTGGATCCAAATTAAAATTTGAAATATCAAATTTGAAATTTAAAATTTTCCCTGCAATTTGTACAAGTTGGTTCCCTCAATGACACCTATTTAAGATCTATAAAATGGAAATTTCCTCAGCACAAAATCATGGATTCAACATTGATCTAAAGAAATGTTATCCCTGAAATCATCTGCATCCAAGAGTAGTCTAGCACATCCAAAGTAGAGGTCGGAGTTATGAACTTTCTTAGGGCTTAATGTTTTATCATTTTTGGGCTATGGGTCTTTGTTGGGCTTGAGTATCTTATGAGTTTGTTTTATCTACATAATGGTCATATTTGAGGTAGTTTTAGGGGTTTTATGCATAGCTTCAGCACTGAGTTTTCTCTAAGTTTTTTTCGACCCCTTAAGGCACTCTTTAGTGACATGTTTTTGAGTTTTTTAGAAAACAATTTGACCTCCTTCTTGAGGAAAATATACTAATTTTGAAGATTTATTATAGAATGTCTCTAAGGCCCTTTTATTATATAATCTTTGTTATATTACTTGATGTAATTCAGCCACATCTGAGGAAATTTTGTGGACTCTTAATTTTTTTTCTTTTGGGCATCTTGTCTACTTTTCCATCCCTCTCAGTGCACAAGTTGGTGGCTTATTGTGGCATTCTTTATTGACTTTTGGGCCTATTTTTTCATGCACATAATTGGTGATAAATTTGTGAAATTTTTAAAAAATCACCATCTAAAATTTTGACCCATTTTTTCTTAATCTCATTCCTAGAATTTTTGTGGCATCTTTGTGCAAGGGATCAACTCTATAAATTACATATTTGACCCTCCTTGGATCAAATTTTTGACACCCTTTTTGCCATAGAAATATCTTTGTTTTAGGCTGACTATGTATGGATAGTTTGAGACATTCCTGTGGAATAATACATGTGAAAGCCCCTAAAATCATGCGCATTTTTGAAGGTAGCTATTCAGTTCATCAAGCTCAAAAAGCTAGTCTAACCATTAACATCATCGTGACATAGTTACTTGGACTTGTTGGGATCTTTGTGATCATTATCTTTGTGTTTTTAAAGATAATCTAGTGCCCTTATTTGAGGATAAATTTGGTAGCACCTAAAACTAGGATCAGTTCTTTCCTAAGGCTCCATTTCATGGTCGATTTTTAAGTCTTCTTCAGACCGTGTGTTAAATACTATATCATTATATAATTTTTCTTGAAACCATTTCTAATCCATGAAAATTAGTAGGATATTCTTGGCACGTAATTGTAGAATCAATGATTGAAGTTGCTAACTAAGGTTTTTTCAAAATGCCTTCAATCGTATTTCTGAAGTAGCATTCATAGTCTGCAAGTCAGTGTTGTTACATCTTCAAGCTAGAAGTCTAGTTGTGAATAGCAGAGGTAATTCAAGTTTGGCCTTGTATGGTTTTGTATTGGGAATTATACTAAAGAAGTAGTTATGTTCTGTTTGGAGTTACAAGCTTCAATAAAATTATAAAACCCTAAGGCCTATAACAAAGGATAAGTGCAGTAAAAGAAAATCAGTAGTGGACTAATCAATGTTATTTTCAGATATCCTTAAGGAATCTTCAGATATCTTTAGTGACTTGTTTGATGTTCACGTTCAACTACCTTGGATCAATAAGTGGAAGGCATCATTGCATCAAATATTTTAGGTACTATAATTGTTTAGACTAGTATTTGTATTGCTCAATTACATTGTGAAAGCCTATTCAAGTGCAGTGAGTGAAATATATTGGTTAGAGTAGTGACAACCTATTACTAGGGTTCACTAGTAACCTAGAAGTAAAATTTGATAGTATATACGACTTAGCCATTGACAGAGTTCTTTAGGTTGCAGTTTTTGTTTATGTGGGACATAATGACATTGCTAAGATTGTATATTTTTAAGTCTAATGTTACATAATGATAATGGTAATGTTGTTGATATTTATGTGGTAGTTGTATCAGGATATATATTTCTAGGCGTCAATAACAAAATATAGGCTTAACTGAGAAATATATGCATTGCATCTTTGAACAATACCTTAGCTAAGATTTGATAGTATCATTTTTTAATGCTAGAATCAGAGTTTATGTGTTTTCATATTGATGCTTGATCAGAGGATATATGTTAGGGTTATGTCATGTTGTAGGTAAGGTTCTAACGCCTTCAAAATATACGTTTATTGATTCAAAATTTGGTTTTTTTTGTTGCATCATGTCAAGGGAAGTAATAATGTGCTAGAATAACATTGATAAGCACAATATTGAGAACATCTATTCTAGGGTTGACTTGATATGATGCAGAGAATTTTTTATGTCAGGGTTTCCACATGATCTAAAGATACTAGGGTTTGTCAGATACAAGTGTATATGGATTGAGCATAAATGTTGTGGAAATGAACTTAATAGAGTTACTTATTCTGCTAGGGTTTGAGCATAGGAAGCTGATGACATTGTGACAGTATTGCAAACTGACAGAGATAGCAATTTGTTTTGATGTTGAGCATGAGTGGATCTAGTCTAAAAATTGTGAAATGTGGTTTGCTTGTTGAATAGAGTGGTGCAAGGTGGAGAGTGGATTCTCATTTAGATCAGAGCCTAAGAACACTTTAGCGTGACAGGGTGGTGTTAGGGAAGTTTAGAGCCTGCCCAGGGCGTTGGAGCGTCCTTCCAATTAGAGCTAGTGAATCAGGGTGTTGGATCTTGTAAACTAGAGTATTAGAGAGTCCTTATAATTGGATCTGGTAAATCAGGGAATTAGAGCATCCTTTAGGTTGGAGCCTGTAAATTAGTGTGTTGGAGTGCCCTTCATGTTAGAGCTTGTAAACCAAGGCATTGGAGCGTCCTTCTAGTTGGAGATGGAAAATCATGGCGTTGGAGTGTCCTTCAAGTTGGAGCCTATAAACCTAGGCGTTGGAGCCTCCTTCAGTTGATGTTGTAAATCGTGGAAGTTGGATCTTCCTAATTGATGTAATATTTTGAAGACCTATATTAAGAAGCTTCGGTGGTTCTCCTCCCACAAGGGTTTCCACCTAAAAATATCTTGTGTATTGTCTTGATGTTGTGCATTATTGAATTCTATTGTTTATTGTTCATATGATGTATATGTTTGATCTTATGCTAATGTGAATTTAATGGTCTAAAGTTCAAATTAATTGATTGAAGTGAAATATGGATCCAACCCCCTCTTAGTATTTCCAACATTGTCATGCCCATAACCTCCTCATCCTCTTGCAAATGGTCCTTGTCCTTTTCTAGGTGGGCCTTGTCCTCTGGCAAGTGCATTGTAGTCTTTGGTTTGATAAGTTTTCTCACCACCATCACCTAGTTCTATTTCCTGCACGTAATAAGTGTTGGAAGATCTTTTTCACATCATCTCCATTATGCAGCATGAGTGGATATCATATCCAATGGACTTAGAAAAGTCACAGAATGGGGTCCATGTTAAGAATTAATATTTCTACATCATGGAGCATGTGGAAGGAAAGTGACCCGATACTCGACAAATTTGACACCATAGTCCTCTCCCTTGGTCTAATGGATTTTTTGTTTCTATAGCCATGAAGTTTGTCACTATTGGGCATTCATTCTAGTGGTCACCTTATTTTTTTCATATGGTGAACCACACCTTCTCATGCTTCTCCTTTCCCTTTTCTAAATACTACAATTGTAAGGCCAAATTAGCTAGTTGTGACTGCACTTGTGTCATGTCTACCTTGATTTCTCCACCTGTAGGTTTATCTTCCAATATAATTGTCATTTCCAATGCTTCAAGCTAGGAGGTTACCCTCTCCTATGGCATTGGAATTCTAATGTGTGGAAACAATCCTACTATAATCCATTCCCAATGTTAAGTGTTATGAATATGGGATGTTAATCTATATATCCATACCTTGAATCATTCATCATAGCCCCAGATAGATTCACTAGCATTATGCTTTATCTCCATAATCTCCATTATGCATTGTGACTTGGATTTTGACTTTTGAAACTCCTTCAGTACTACCTACTTAATAGCTTCCAAAGTTTTTTGTTATCATGGGGGCCCTTTTGCATTATATTTCATATACCATACAAGTGTGCGGTCCCAAAAAGTTGTCTCTAACTATTTAATATGTGTCATCTCATTTATAATTCACTTACCTGTCTAAACTACCTCACATACAAGCTAGTGTTTCTCAGGATCCTTTGTCCCAATTTGATGGAAAATTTCCAACCTCAATGTAGTATCAATAAAATCCATTAATTATCATCCTATGTTTTCTTGCTCACACTTCAAATTATTTTTCGAAGGTGGGGTAACTTTTGGTGCTTCTCCTAATGGTACTTTATGTTCTCCTCCTATAGCCTCTTCTTCTTCTTCACTATTTTTATTTTCACTATCTAACTTCTTTCAATGAACTAACTCTGGTGACTGGGAAAATCTGATAAATAATGAAGAATTTACCTCTAATCCTAAAGTCACACGTGGGGTTGTGGGTTCAATCCAAGTGATGGCCAAGGCTTGTAAAATGGGATGCAATGGATCTTCTACACCGAGCCAATACTCTTCCTCCTCTACCTCCTCTCCTATGATATTTTGAATGTGTGATTATTTATTATCCCCTTCATTGTTGTAGCTTTTTCCTCTATCTTGGGTGGAGGGCCCTCTCCACGATATGATGCTCTACTCTTAGTGTTGGCCTCAACTCTCTCATATACACCACTCTCTTCTCTCTCTCCTTATTATTCGTTATAGTGATCTAGATCTTCCCTAGTTTGCCACTTTGATATTGTGTGGCATACTTATTTCTAGTTCTTCTATCTAAAATAGGCTCTATCGTAGTTATTTTTCTTCTACCCAAATTGCATACATATCTCATCCCATGATGTACAGTGATAGATACACTGCTTGCCTCACTCCCTCTTAATGACGATGTGTACATCTCTACCATTTTTTCATGGAGTACACCATTGACACCCCAACGTCTCTTGGGAGATCTTTGCCCCTTATTTTCTTGCGTCAAATCAGTTGCATCTCCCATCACCTATCTTTTTCTCAGCATATTTCCTTATCTTTCCTCTAAATCTCCAACTCTTCCACAATGCAAAGCTCTCTTTTTATGCCACTCCTTTCATCTCTTGTCCCTTCTCCAACTTAGGCAATCCTATCATCAACTCCTCGGTTCCCACATTGTACAAAAATTTAGTCTCTCGTCTCTTCTCCAACGACATCATGACTTTAACGCAGAGCAACATCTTGATCCACATAGGTAACCTTTTCAAATAATGACCACACAATCCTTGAATGAAGTATCTTTAAGCTACACTAAAATACTAATTATATTCCACTAGAAAGTTAACTACATAACCTTCCAAAATATTGCCTAGCAAGAAATCAATAGCTCTAGATACTATAATACTCATTGTATTCACCCTCTACAGTAGATATATTGTTTTTCATATGGTTCTGGAAGACTCCAGAGTCCTCATTTATTTGTCTGTTTCTTTAGCCCCTCCCACAAAATAATGGGAAACTTAGCAAAGAAAATCTCATGAAATTGAATCAGTAAAAATATACCTCTGTAGACATTCCTCTAGACTAAGACATAGGTTCCTTGATTGTTCCTTCACAAATTCGTGTTGTTTTATGTCCAGCCATTGTTTTATATTCTTTCCTTAGTATCCAAATCCCCTCTTCAACACATACCTCAAGGTTCCAACAACGAAACCATTTTTTGGTGCACGGGGGTGACCCAAGGTTTAGATTTAAGCCAACAAAACTCCCTCAAACACCAACATTTTTTCAACACCTGCAAATAGGTGAGGTATCACCTAAGTTATGTTGATGGGTTTGATAGAACCTTTAAATATTTTGTAGGGTAAAGAAGAAACGGAGACTACTTATATACAAGTGCAAAAATAACTTTGGCTTAGTACAGAGGAAAATCGTTTCATTCATACACCATTACCGTTATTTGCATTATGCCTCAACCCCAAAATATCAACACAAGACATTCACCAAAAGCTTTACAATGACTATTTTTTTAATTCATTTATCCAATTCTTTATACAAGATGAATATACAATAGAACCATGAAAAACTATCACAAAATCCCAGAACACTTCATATTAGCAACAAATATCATTGATACAGATTACAATTAGTAGCATATGCCCAGATGGGGATAATCAAACTGCGATGATAGACCATCATAATTCATTTTATAATATCCATCCAAATCCAAATACAATTAGCAAAATTAGAATTGAAACATAACCAAGAATTATTCAAAAAAACATCAAGCGGGAAAAACATCAAGAAGTATAATAAAAGTGGCAACAACTCTTTGCATAACTTGATCTCTAGCATCACACTCTTGGGAATCTTTGGCCAACTCGCCTAACCAGTTTATTGTGATGATTTGTCCAATCTCATGTTAAATTATAACCAACTACTTGACCATAACTAACTAACCCATATTGTTGGAAAGTTTGATGATAACAGTCACATCTTTCTGCTACATTGCAGTTTTTGTTGCTTTTGTTGCATATCTACACAATGTTTTGAAATATGCATAGTATGTTTGTTTGCTTCTATGCTACATGTAGTTTCCACCAACCTCTAATGTGCACAGTATTCCATTTTTCCTCCTTACCGTGTAATTTCTCCATACTTAGCCAATATTTCAAAAAAATCACCTTTTTCACCTTGGCCCCAACAATTTCATATTATGGAGGGAACAAGTGTCATGAATAAGAAAACTAGTTTTATCACTTGGAACATTCCTATGCTCATTGCAAGGAAAGTGTGTAGGATATGAACACTCAAGGGATGTTCTCTCCAAGGATAAGAGTGTCAATTTGCAAAGGCAATAATTGCAAGGCTTACACTTGAGAGAATGCATATGCAATAGTCTTATAAGAGAACAAGTCAGAGCTTGCAATAAGCTTAAACATGCAAGCAGTTATATGTAATGTAATAATACAACTCAACATTTTGGGAGCATCTTATGGGACTAAAGAGGGCTCCTGAGCCTAATCATTAAAAAGCAGCATGGATGCTGAAGGCAAGCAAGGTATTAACTAAAGCACCCATGTAATGGTAGGATCTACCACTAAGTTATGATACTTGAAACAACGAGTAAAGAATAGTTTCACAAAGTAGTGGGATCAATCATATGGCAAGGTGCTAAAAATGAGTTCACAATACATAATACAAGGTGAAATTCCTATCCCTATGCATATTTCAAGAATAATAATTGCCACAATAGATCTATTATGGATCAAAAAACACCGAAAATAATCACATAATGATAAAATTTGATCAAAATCGTGGAAAAAAAAACCAAGTAAAACACTAAAATTTGGGGTTAAATATTACTCCATTGAGTAAAAATAGTAAAAAATGAAAATAAACTATAGAAAAGAAGTTTGAAATTTTATAAATATGTGAAAATTTACCAAATTACCACTCATTTTACTATTCACCCCTTTGAAGCGCATTTGGAGCAAAAAATTCCAAAAACTTCAAGTGTATATTTCACAAGATATAGGTAATTGACCAAGATTTTGTCTAAGAGAAGTAATTCTATGCTTAATTCTCTTCATTTTGATCCATAAAAAAAAAATTATTTGATTCTAAATTAAGTAGGATTTATTAAAATTAAAATGGTGCCCATGCACACATGAGTCTCATTCTTGTGAGCTATGTATGGCCAACCCTATAAGCAAGTTTCCCGAAAGAAATTCACATATGTTACACTGAAATTTGTCACCATGACTATCTGCAGTTAATATGGCTCCATCAATAGTCATATTATCCTCCTTGTCAAGCCTTATACTTCTGCTCTTCATGTCAAACTTCAAAAAAGAGAGAAAGTCATTAAAAATCATGTTTATCTCTGGTTACGCAGGTTCTCTCTACCTTGCCTACATGTACGCATCCCAAACACACTGTACCTGCATACTTGTACGCTCTGTAAGTCAAGGGATGGGTGCGTACTCCTGTAAAGGTCAAAAGGCGCGAGTTTCATCTTAAAAAAGTTACTTGTGGTCACTTCTAGAGCTTTCTAGAAGAGTGTTTGACGTGTATTGAGCGCCTCCAGATGGTTCATGCATCCCTATGATAGAGGAACTTATCCCATCAAGAGAGGAGCTACCCCATCCAAAAGAGGGAGTATCCCATTGATGTTGGAACTGAATAACTTCCTCTAGAACACTATAAATACAGGCATTGGGCCAAGGAGGGGAGGTTGAAAGCTGAACATTCCAAAGGGTAAATGCTGCTGGAATTAGGACTTCCATTGTAACTTGTGAGGAGAGATCACCATCCTTCCTTGTTGCCATATTGGGAGTGGGTGAGCTTGTCAAAGTAGAGGAAACCTCTTGTTGGACCCTGGGAGGAGCTTGCACAACACCAAGGCTCAGGTTGTAATGGTTCCTTTTTTGTTTCCTTAATACAAATAAGTCCATTCTTCTCAATGATTTGTTGTTAATGAATTATTTCATGTACTCCTTGGTCTATATGATGAATATGCTTTGTTTTATGAAATATTCAGGTGTTATGTAATCGTTTGACTGTTAGTGTATGCAGGTCTTAAAGTGAAGGAGGAGCTCATCTGGATCAGCAAGGCTGGACTGCTACAACAAGCGTTGGATTTGAGGTAGGATCGAACAACACTTGGTTTCTCATAGAATAATGTATGTTTAGAGAAGGATTGCTCTTGTTTGTCTTGTTTGTCACTAGAGAGTCTTAGAATCCTAGGGAGGTTAGGTTTGTCGGCAAAAATAACTCTTTCCGCATGACAGGAGGATAGATAAAGTGTATAAGGCATGGAAAGACAAGTTTAAAACATTCTATTTTTGGGCAGCTGTGAAAACCTGCCGGTGATCAATAAACCCGGTTTCCCTCCGGGGCGGGTTGAGACAAACCTAGCTATGTAATGTTTCCTTTTTGATAATAGAATATGACACCACTCAGCTTACAAAAAAAAAACCAAAGCTAAAAAACTAAAAGAAATAATAATGGGAGTCAAAATGGAATAGGCAAGTGGCCACCAATATCCACCTACATCAGTCCTCCCCCCTCAGTAAGCAATGTTCCCCATTACGTTGACTTCCTCCATGAAATGGGGAAACTTTTGTTGAACTCGGTCCTTTGTAAGCCACTTGCCTTGGTTTTGGATTTCGCCAACTTTGACAACCTGGTATAGTTGGATCTTTTCATGGCCAGTATTATTGATATGTGTGTCCATTATATGATAATTT